>CATKHJ010282543.1:0-16206 GCA_949750685.1 Vernicia montana | reverse complement strand
ATATATACACAAGAAAATATTCTTTTATATATATAAAGGAAGATTTAAGTAAAATTTTTATTTTTTAATTCTCATAAGAAATAAAGACTTATGTACTAAAAAAAAATAAGATATATATATATATATACACAAGAAAATATTCTTTTATATATATAAAGGAAGATTTAAGTAAAATTTTTATTTTTTAATTCTCATAAGAAATAAAGACTTATGTACTAAAAAAAAAAATAAGAAGGGGAAACTTAAGTTCCATTTACTTCTATTTTTTTATTTGTGTTTTTTATTGCATAAAAATGATACTTATTCATATTTTTTTAAAATATATTTATTAAATATAAAGTTTTTGTATAAAAATAAAAATAAAAATTTCATTTCATATTATAAAATAAATTTCTTTTACCTTTTTAATTTTTAAATTTTGATTTGATCGTTTTATTCTTGAGCAAATATTTTATTTTTTAATTTTTAATAAGAAAGATAATTTACCAAATTAAATTTTAAATTATAATCCTATTAACTTTTTATTTTAAGAAAATTTTTTGAATTGTGCTCATTGAAAATATTTTTAAATTATATATTTTACTAAAATATCTTAATAAATCATATATATTTTTTAAAATTGAATAAATTATATGATTAAAAATAACAAGTAAAAAATCAAATAATCATATGCATATTGTTACAAAAAAAAAAATATTTTTGAAATTATTACATTTTTTTCAAAGTATATTTAGAAGTATTAAAATTTTCATATATTTTTTATTTGGTTAATTAACTTTTTTTGACAATAAAAAAAATTTACTTTCGAAATAATAATTAATCAGAATATAAAAATTAATAGAAAATTTATGTTATAACATGTAAAAATGAAAAAATGTATTATGATATTTTCTTATGTAAAAAAATTATATATTTATTAAATATAGTTTTTAGTATCATATTTTTCTAAAAAAGTAAAAAATATAGACAATAATATTTTTATGTATTAAAAGTAATAATGATAAAGAAATATATAATGAAATGAAAATTAAGTTTTCATTACTTATAAGGATTATTAACTTAAATAAAATAAATGTATTTTAGTCAAATTTAATAATGAAAAAGCTAATAAAAGTGCCATAAACTAAAAAGGAAGTGTCAATATCGCCTCTTTTTATATAATTATATTTATTTAATTTCAAGTGAAATTAAATCTAAATTTATTAATCGATAGATTTTACAAATTATGATCAAAGCATTGTATTTTAAGAAAAATAAAGATGAATTAACTTTTCAAAATTAATAAGGGTAAGATAGTCAAGTTAAGTGATAAAATAAAGAGTTTGAGTTCAAACGGTCGGTTTGGTTCAAAATCGAACCGAATTAAAATAACAAAAATTGCATTTTTAACAAACCAAACCGAATTTAGAGTAAAAATCTAATCGAATAAAAAATGTTCGGTCAGTTCGGTTTTAACCAAACTTTTTTGGGCAAAAACCGAATTGAATCAAAATTTAATTCGATTTTAAAATTTTTAAACCAAACCGAACCAGTCAGTTCGATTTAGTTTTTTAATTTCGGTTCGATTTTGCTCACCCTAAGCTAGAAACCATTTGGAGATTGACAATATTGCCTCCCTTAATTTAAAAGATGTTTTTCATTATAATTTATCACTTTAACAGTCCGTTTGATTCACGGATTTGTAATTTTTAGGATTAATTTAAATTCTAAATTTAGTTAAATCATAGAATTATTTATTTTAAACCTTATTTTGTACAAACATTTTAATCTATAGTATTAAATAATCTTATATTTGGTAGGATAGATTAATAAATGAAATAAAAAGTAAGGCTATTTTAAGAAATAAAGTGTCATAAATGATGAAATTAGTAATCTCACTAGGTAGGCTTACCAAATACATGGAGATGCTAGATTTTAGATAACATCTATCCCATGGGTTAGCTAAGTCTTTGTAGGACTGAACATTCGGTCAGTTCAGTTCAAAACCGAACCAAAATAATAGAAATAACCGAACCTATAATTTAATTGAACCGAACCGAAACTGAAATTTTTATAAAATCGAACTGAAAAGTTCGGTTCGGTTTGACTTTTTTTTTCTTTTTCTTTTAATAAACTATATATATATTTTTATTAATAATATATATATATATATATATATATATATATATATATATATATATATATTAAAATTTTCGGTCGGTTCGGTTCAAGCCGAATTTTTTTTGATAAAAACCGAATTGAACCGAAATTTAATTCTGTTCACTATTTAAAAAAATTGAATCGAACCGAACCAATCGGTTCGATTTGATTTTTTGGTTTCGGTTTGATTTTGCTTACCCTTAAGCCTTTGGAATTATTAAGCCTAACCTAAATCATATGTACCAAACATAGTGTTATTTACTAATACTGCGACTTAGTTAAGCAATTATGTGTACCAAACGGACTGTAAATGATATATTAAATTCTTTACTTTTCTCGTATATTATTTCATTTAAACTTAATTATCACGTTAAACAGCATATAACTCTTTCCTTTTATTATTGATGAAATTTTAGAACAAGCTAGTGACAGATTTCGTGGGATGAAGCGGGTTACAAACAATAAAATCTATTGTTGAGTTTCACCTATAAATTGAATTTAAAAGTTGGTTTGTTTGTTATATAGGTGGTCAATAGCGGATCCAAGATTTAAGTAGGAGTTGAGCTGAGTTTCAATAATTTTATATTTCATATAAAAAAAAAATGGGCTTGACTTCAATAATTTTGAGCTTCATGTTAAAAAAAAAAATACTATATAATACATATAAATTTTTTTTTTGGTAGCTAACCTGGGCTAAAGCCCAGTTCAGCCCCCTCTTAGGTCCGCCAGTGTAGGTGGTAAATTTTGACAGTACATTCAATTCCAAATTGTTGGTTTTGATACATTTTTTAGATCAAGCTAAATATTTTTATTAATTGATAAAATAAAACAATACAAAATTATAACAGCTTACAATATTTTAATTCTCAAAAGTAATATCAAAACAAATCAGAAATAAAAATAATGATAGCAACAATTTCAGTTTGAAAGATTGAATCGTATTTAACGAAAAATAATGCTTGGCAGCAAATAACAATCACTTTTTAACTTTTTTGATGGTTTTTCTGTGAGTTCGATTTGGACACCAATAAACATAGATTCTATGTCAAAAATAAAGTTTGCAATTCTGACTGAACTATCGATAAATAACAAACCAATAGAAAAAGAAAGATCCATTGTAAAAGAGATAAAAAATAAAAATAAAAAGAAAGATCCACCATAAATGTGATAAAAAAACAAAAAAAAAAAAAAAACCCACCAAAAGGAGAATAAATAAAAGAAAATTAGATTTGTTCAAAACAAAAACAAATATGAATATTATTAAATAATAAAATTAAGTAGAATGAAAAATAAAAGAAAATGGTTCACCGTTGACCTAAAAAAGACTGACAGTGACCTAAAAGAGAAGTAAAAAGTTTTCTAGAAAAAAGAAGTTTCTCTCTTTAAAATCCTAGCAACAAGCTCATCGTTAATACATTAATACCTTAAGGGTTTGGTTGATCGGAATAATAAGTTGGAATGGAAATAAAATATTTATTCTCAAATTTTGAATTGTTTGGTAAACCGGAATAGTATTAAAATATTTCATAATTTTTATAATTGAGGGGGTGTGAGAATAAGGGATAATGAAAATCATGAGAATAAAATTTTTAGATGTAGGAGTGAAAAATCATAGCGCGCCATCAAAGACTATTTTATTTGCTCTCAAATACTCCTCAGTGTCCATTTTGCATTGATAGATTTCCATCAAGATAACTCTTGCTCCTTTCTTTTTTATTTTATTCTTTACTAACTATTGGAATGGATCAGTTTCTTTTTCTATAGATTTTTATTCGTGTTTGTTTGGTCCTAAAATTAAATTGGGATCAGAATACAAATTAGCCTAGCCCATCTATATAGTCTAGCCCATAATAAATTAAAAGATTAATTTATTTTTAAATTAATTTGTGATGGCGGGAGTTGGAGAACAATTGTGCAGAAAATTAAGGGACAAGAGCAAAAATAGGGAAGTAGCAGCAATGGCTAGTTTATAGGCACTTATCATGCTAGGAAGCTTCTTTAAAGGCAGGAAGAAAGGGAAAGGAAGGGACAAACTATCACTCCCAGAGAATACCAATACTCAAGCAAATTCAAGACTTTCAATTACTGCAAATTTCGTTTAGTTTACAAGCAATTTACTGTTTCCATCATTTGTTCATACTTGTTCTTTAATGCAAACAAATTTCCTTTCATTTCCTTTAATGCAATAAAGTTTCTATTATTGTTCCCAATTTTAATTTTTATAGCCTTGAAATACAACCCTTTACATTTAATTCATTGGTACTCTTTTAGAATCCAAGCAAACTATGGTAAGAGAGTTTGGGAATCCATAATCGCTTTGGTTTTTAGAAGTCAAGTAGGTGCAAATTTGTAACCATTCGTGTACCTTACACACGTGGCACACTCAGCAAAAATTAAATAAACATAATTTTGGCACACCTAGTGAGACATAGTTTTACATGGCACCAAAGATGAGAAATAATTATGAAAAAGATGTGATGGGTCTCAGGACGCCAGGGCTACTGTTGATGAAGCAGAGCATGAATAAGGTTTTGTTCCACAAATGGTGGAGCAAATTGAGAGGAACACAGTGCCTCAGGAGTCTCAGCAACACCTGAAGGCACAAATCCAACAAATTCCATCAACTGGACCTGGGGTTGGTGGACAAGGTAACGTTTTACCAAATATTAATGATGCTTTTTTTAGGAGTTGATGATGATGGAGAATCAGTAGAAAAGAGATGAAGAGCATCTCAGAGCATTAAAAGAAGTCACTTCTATGGTGGCTGGGCTAGCGGAAAAAAATAATTCTAGCCAGATTCAAGGGAGCCCTAAGAGCCAAAACTTTGAACAGACTCCAATAAGAAAGTCAGGTCCTTGGAGAACAATGGGGTAAAATTTTGGTGTTCAAAGTGCAAATCAAGTGCACCATGTTGAAGCTGCTAGTTCACATCAACCTCAAGCTCCTCAAGCCGAGGAAAGATATTTACCTCCTCATAGGAGGGAAGACGTGAGAGGGGTAACTCCTAATGGTCGCACTGACCATAGCAGACCTATGTTATCTCACCAAATTTATGGTGTCACAAACCCAGACACTCAACCTATGCTCTATGATAATGAAGGGATGAACATATCGGGGGTATAGGGGCATCCCACCACTAGTGCATAACAGAGCCCCTATTTTCCAACCTATGCAACAAAGACAGCAAATAGTTGTGGATCCAGAGGCTGTGAGAGATGTGATGCAAGAATTATATGGTCCAGGCTTGAGACAGATAGGTCGACCAGAATTTCATAAACCATACCTAGATGCTGTTGACAGAGATAATCCTTATCCAATAGGATACATAATTTCAGATTTTGCATTATTTTCGGGAGAAAATGGTTAGTCTACTCTTAAACATATTGCTAGATTTACTATTCAATGTGGCAAATTAACTAATTATGAAAATTTTGCAAATTTCAAATTAAGAGTATTCCCTAATTCTCTGACTGGTACGACATTTACTTAGAATGTCACATTACCTATAAATTTTATACAGACATGGCCAGAGATGGAAAGACAATTCCATACTCAGTTTTTCAGGGCTGAACTAGAAGTTTGTATTGCTGAGTTATCCAGAGTGACCCAGCGAGTTGGAGAATCAACATATCTCTACATTGCAAGATTCAAAAAGATGAGGAACCGGTGTAAAGATCTTTTTACCTGAAACTGAATTTGTAAAAATAGCTCAAAGAGGTATGGATATTGAGCTACGCAAGAAGTTTCAAGGTATGAAATTTTATGACTTTTATGAACTTATGGTTAAAGTGGTAGAATATGAAGAGCTCCTCTATGAGGAGAATCATAAGAAAAGAGCTGCAATGAGAACTTATTTTCAGGAGATTAATAGGGAAGTAGCAGTAAGTGATTTATCTTCTACTAATATTTATATTATATATGTTTATTTTTGGTGAAAAAGGTTATTGACTCATGAAAAAAGACCCACTGCGGCTAAATTTGAAATCCGTAAAAATTATTTTTTTAAAAAAGAAAATATAGGTGTATTTTGCTTATTATAGCCTAGGAATAACTTTTCTTTTTTACATAGTTTTACTTGGTGGGCAACTCACATCCACACTACAAAAGACAAAAGGTAAATAATAGAAGAAGGGACTAGAATAGATTAGAATTAGATCCTCTTTCTTTATTTATTAATAATATATTAATATATAAACAGTCAGACAGAATATTAGGGAAAGATAATATATATTTCATTATCAGCCATTTTTTTTTAAGAAAATTAAATCATATATATTATTAAAATAATAATAATTTCCACCTCCAATCTTCCTCAATATGGATCCAAATAAATAATAATACTATAAAAAAATACACATTAAAGTTTAAGCTTTTTCTTGTATTAACCTATTATTTGATGTAGGCTAGACGCAGACGGTCTTCCATAAACTTTTGGTTTCTTGTTTGGAAAATAATAAAATTTTAAACATATTTTTTCTTTTTTTAAAATTAAAAATTAATTAGCGTAAGACTCCCTTTGTTTCGCAAAAGATATTTTCCTAAAAAATATTTTTCATATTTTCTGACGTTTGGAACGTTTTAGAAAATTAGTCAACGGAAAATATTTTTCCGATTAACGAAAAACTAAATCTTTTTTAAAGAAAATGATTTCATCTTTTCAAAACAGAAAATTATTTTTTAAATTTTGACAAATTTATTATAATTAAAGAAAAATATGTAAATATAAATTTATTAATCCACCGATTATCGATATTTACTATCGATGACCACTGATAACCAACGCCAGTTGCCGCCGACTACCGGCAATCAATAAATTTATCATTTTATGTATTTTTTCTCATACTTAATAATAAAATTTTAAAATTATAAAATTATTATAAGTTTAAATATGTTTTATAGTATTATAAATTAAAATTTTTAATATTTTTTAAATAATTTTTAATATTATAGTCAAATAACATAAAATTAATTCTTGAAAAAATATTTTTCTTAAAAAATATTTTTTAAAAATAAATTATTTTTTCGAAATAAATGAAGTCTAAGTGATTCATTTTTCTTTCATTCATTTTTCTTCTTCTTTGGGAGGTCCGTAAATCCACAATGCAAATCCTCCTTAAAATACTATTTAGAGTTTCCCAAACGTAATTCATTAATTGATTAATAAATTGATACATCAATTGTTTTGTCTTTTCAGTGTAATTCACATTAAAATAAGTTGTGATTGATACATTTTCCCAAAAGAAAAAAAAAAGTTGTGATTGATACAATCAACTTTGTCTCTTTTGAGCAATTAATTAACAATATAATTAATTTTTCATTATTGGACTAATAAGTCAATAATATAGGTAAAGAATTCAAATTCTGATAATTAGCTATTCTTTTAATGAATTTTCAATATACTTAAAAAAAAAAAAAAAAACTTACAATTTCCTTACAATATTATTGGTATAATATTAGTATTAGAGTTAGCTCAATTAATAAATGAGTTTAATTTTTTTTTACTAAAATTCAAAACTTAATTTTTAATTTTTTTAAAAATATTTTTAAATCTTTCTTGACATAAAATAGTGTGTTAGTTATAAAAAAAAATTGTAAATTTAGTATGATTTTGTAAATCTTTTAGTTTCAATGCGTGTATGATGTATCAAACAAAATTGATGAATTTAATAAGCTAAGCATAAAAAGTTATTAAGATATTTCGTTTCGATTTTGTAAGTTTTGTTTGTTTTGATAGATTTCAATGATAAATTTCGTAAAATTCATGAATTATAACTTAATTTTTTGTTTGATTTAAAAAATAAGTTACATTTTATAAATTTATTAAAATTTATCATATTTCAAAACTTTTAAAAATAAAAAATTTAAAAACCTACATAAAATGTCGATTTTTAATTTCATAAATTTTATTTAAATTTATAAATTTAAAATCTATAATGCCATATGATGTTTTGTTAAATGGTATTCCTATTTTTTGGATTGAAGTTCAAAATCTTAAAATATTTTTCTTTTGTTCTATATATATATATATATATATTTTTTTTTCTTTTCATAAATCCTTTTATTATGAAGCAAATTGTGTGATTTTCATTAGATGGAAAAGATAAAATTTAAAATATTTTTTTGTAAATTCTCTAGTTCCTGTATAAATGAAGTTCCATCAAAACAATAAATTTCATACCTTACGTACAAGTTGACTAGTAATATTACTCTATCATAAATCATTTTTTCTCAAAAAGTAAATATATCTCCATTATTTCATTGACTTAAAGAGTGATTACTAGTGTGAATATTAATTTAAGTCATTAGTTATAAAATTGTGTAGATATAGTTAATTACCCATTATCTAATTATAATCCTATAATTAGAAGGGGTAATTAATAGATTAGGAGTGTAACAAACTGAAGAAGGTGAACTGAAATTTGGGTGAAGTTAGAGCAAAAAGAGTTGGTTATAACATCTTTCATATTCAAAGGGTAATGTTAACAGGTGTTAGGCAGCTATATAACTTGACACCCAAATGTTACACATATTTGCCATAATAATAATAATAATAATAACAAAAACAAATTATTATTATTATTATTATTGATAATAATAATTTCTAAATTATAATATATATATATATATATATATATATATATATATATATATATATATATATATATATATATATATATTAATAAAAATTGAAACTTTTGTAGGGTAGAGAATGAAATGCAACTCTCTCCCTTTCAATTTCTTGAACTCCAACCAATAAACCAATAAGCTTTAACACTGTTAGAACAATACCCAGTTGGGTATACAAATGGCAGTTTTTGATTGGATACAGTTCAAGAACCAATTATGCCAACCCAGATGGTGATTCTTAAAGGGTAATCAAAAAAGAAACCCAAGTCCAAAAACAAGGAATTATTAGTTAAATACTACTGTAGAATCAATCAAAAGGATGGGAAATGTGTAAACTTTTGTGTTGAGAGAGCTCTCTCTGTCTCTCTCTCTCTCTCTGTCTCTGTGGTGTGTTTTTTTATTTTCTTTTTTCTTTCTTCATTCTTCAAAGATTCCATCCATTTCTGGTCCCCCCACCATTTCCACAATCATCTCCTTTTAACCTTACTTTGTTTTTCTTGGAGGACTTGGGAATGATATAATAGAATAATATTCTGCTTTTTGTAATTTTCTCAAAATCAATTAAACATCATCATATCATTTTGGGCTAAAACAAAGAAGGGAGGGGTAAGAAGAGAGAGAAGGGAGGGAATTTGATAGGAAGAAGGTGTTGTTTTAGCCTTTCTTTTTTCTTGGACTGGAAAAGTGGGTCATTACCATTTTTGTTGGAATTAAACAGAAAGAGATAAAAGAATCAAGATTTGATTAAGGGTCTGGGTTTTTGGGTCTGGGTCTGGGTCTAGGTCAGGGTCAGGGTCTAGGTCAGGGTCAGGTTGGTGGTGGTGGAGGTGGTGGTGGGTCTTGTTCATATCATCATCTTAGCCTTGACTCCATAATCAATCAGGTAATCATTTTTAATCATTCTTTCTCTCTCTCTCTCTCTCTCTCTCTCTCTGTGGCGTTTGCTTTAACTCCCTTTTTGTTTTGTATCTCTCAAAATTTGAAGATTTTTTTAATGAATTTCTGACATCCATATCTTCCCTGCCAATTTAAGGTACCTACCTTCAGTTTTATTGCATAATTCATTCATTTATTATGAATATTGTCTTTTTTGGTGGTTTATTAAAATTTGAAACTTTGTTGTTTCCTGGTTTTCTTCTAATCCTCAATAATTTCAATTTTCCTCTTTATTTTCTTTTTCCAAATATATATTCTTTTTCATTGGATCTTGATGGGGAAATATGAGCTTGCAGATATGTATTTCTAAATTTGTGAATCTTATCATTTTCATTTGATTAGTTTCTTTAATAAAACATCATCAAATTGGGATGTTGTCTCTCATCTTATTATGAGTTGCTACCTTTTCACAGGTAACATAGGCTAACAAAAATGGAAGTTAGTTTGATAATTATTATTCCTTCCTCATTTTGGAAACTTATCCATTTTATTTAGCTCTTCATATTTCTTCTTCTATTTTTTTTTTTTTTTTTAAAAAAAAATGTTATCCAGTTTAGTTACTTGTGCATGTTTAGATGAAGAACTCATTTAGTTGGAAATAAGGCTGAAATTGGTTGAGTATATTTATAGATTGGATTGGATGAATCATTTAAGGGCAAAATTGTTGCTTTGTTCCTATGTTTGCTTTCTGATAACTGAAAATATGCTTTTGAGTTCTCTGTTTCTGTTTTGGTTTCTGGTAATCCTAAACTCACCTAAGCTAAGACCAACAGTTCTGTTAAGAGTCAGTTCAATGGAACTTTTAGTTTTGTAGCTTGTGTAAAACAGGAATTCAGTTAAAAGAACCTTCTTTTTCCCTTTTTCACATATACTTTCCAACTATAAAATTTTCAGCATGTATGTTATTTATTATTTCTGATTGAATCATGTACTCTTTTTGTTGTGAACCTTTCAGGAATTCCACCATAGCCCCACACCTTGACTGCAAATTGTCCAGACATTTAGCTAAAATTTTGAAAACATGGCCGGTATTGATGATAGTGTTGCTATAATTGGTGATTGGGTGCCCCCTAGTCCAAGCCCAAGAGCATTTTTCTCAGCAATTTTAGGTGATGATATCAGTTCAAGTACAATCCCAGAACCTTCGCGGGAGAATAGAACCGAAGGGCTCTTTCTGGGATCTCGAGAGCAGACAATAGCAGGAAATAATGATAGAAAGGAAGCAACACAAACTGGTGGTGCTCAGTTCACAGAACTAGCTCCATTTTCTGAGCATAAATCCAGCTCACGTGGAGGTCTTGTGGAAAGAATGGCAGCCAGAGCAGGATTTAATGCTCCAAGGTTGAATACAGAAAGTATTAGGACTGCTGACCTTTCACAGAACCCAGAGATTCGATCTCCTTACTTAACAATACCACCTGGTCTCAGCCCCACAACCTTGTTAGATTCTCCAGTATTCCTTTCAAATTCTTTGGTAAGTTTAGAATCTTGAAAATTCTTAATCATCATTTGGTTGTCCCTTTGGCTTTTGAAGTATTATTTAATAAATGAATGGAATGTGAGAGATACTGACAAGCTCTAAAGCTTTGGAACAAAGCATAATATTATATAAGTAGGAGCTTGCAAAATATAAATAGAGTTTAAATAACATATGATCAAATATAAGAAAGGCACTTAAATATGGAAAGCAAATACCTGGTCAATGGTTTAAGGGTATAAGGCCATGATTATAGTTTAAGCCTTGGCATAAACATTTTTTAATATGTTTAGGATTTTTTATTTATTTATTATTTTTTTACTTTGGCTTAGTTCAATATTGATTGCTTAAATAGAATTTCTGCACACCCGGTGAATTTTCTTCTTTTCTTTTTCCTAAATGCTTCATGGACTAGGCTATTAACTATTATGCTTCTAGGTTAATAGAAGACACTAACTACTTGCACTTGCAAACTTCAACAAATAAATGGGAGGTTTTGATTACCAGGAGATAATTAAGATAATTGTTAATCATTTGTATTCATACCTCCATAGTTTGAGCTCCCCTCTTTATCTTCTTGTTTCTATTTTTGCACTGAGATCTTATCTAGTTTGACGGAAATTTGAAAACCAGATTCTTCTATTCAAAGAAACATTTATAATGATATTGCTGGTGTAGAACAGTCTATGTTGCCTTTACTCTGATGAAGTGTACAATATCCCTACATCTTTCTAGGCTTGATATGAAAGTAGGTCGACAAGCAGTAAATCTTCTATATAGATGCACATGTACATGTTTGGTGAGGAGCAGCTGCAGAAAACTTGAAAGAAAATTACTTATTCTTATATTACATAAATGATTTGTACTGAGGTTGCTCTCTTTTATCATAAACATTCTTTCAACTAATTTGCTTCTTGAATCTTTAATTTTTGCTTTTACTAAGGTGAATATTGTATTACTTCACTGTTTCTATGGAAGTGGAATTGATCATTGTTGAGTTGTTCTGTGAAATGATTTGGAATTCTTGAATCATTTTATTTTTAGGTGCAGAAAATACATATATATACATACTTTAGGAGTCTATATTAGGAAACTATACAAATTAAGAAATTCCTATAGTTAAGCCTCTAATTACGTATTTACAGATTCTATTTCTATAACACTCCCCCTCAAGCTGGAGCATAGATATTAATCATGCCCAGCTTGTTACAAATATAATTGACCAGAGTCCTATTTTCATGCGCCGGCGCGTCAGACCAGAGGCAGAATCTTCAGTGGCGCGTGAGCTTCACATGCCGGTCTTTTGATCACTGGATTCTGGGGAAAGGCTGATCGGCAAGTGGCACTCCTCCCTTGGTAGGCGGTGACAAGTAACAGTCACTCTAAATGGTGACCCAAGATTTGCAACCTTCTGCTCACTTTGAGCAGAAAAGAAAAGAAAGAAAAAATTTCCAGAATTGCTCACTTGGGCAATTTTAATGCTCTGATACCATGAAATGATTTGGAATTCTTGAATCATTTTATTATTAGGTGCAGAGAATACATATATATAGAGACTTTAGGATTCTATATTAGGAAACTATACAAATTAAGAAATTCCTATAGTTAAGCTTCTAATTATGTATTTACAGATTCTATTTCTATAACATTCTGCAATGTACTAAATGCTGCTTCTGAACCTATCACTCAGGCTCAGCCATCTCCGACGACTGGAAAATTTTCATTTATCCCAAATGGAAACAGCAAAAACTCTACAGTAGTTTCTGAACCTGCTGATAAAAGTAAAGATAATTTCTTTGAAGATATAAATGCATCTTCATTTGCTTTCAAGCCTGTTCCTGACTCGGGATCTTCTTTTTTCCTTGGCACAACAAGCAAAGTAAGTACATACCCAAGTCTTGCTTTTTGACAGTGTTATTGGATTATAATTAGGAAAATTAAATACACACAGAGATAGATTTTGGTTACTATGACTTGTTTTCTTCAAGCCTTTTGTAAATTTTAAATAATTGAAACTGCCACACTTGATTAGTACTAACATGTGGCTGCCCATTAGAAATAGTTAATACTGTGTAAATGGAAGGGATCAATGTTTAATTTATTTGTTAAGAAATGGTTGCTTTCTGCATATTAGATAATTCCAGCCATTCTTCTGCAGCAATCCTTTCCCAGTATTGAGGTTTCAGTTCAGTATGAGAATTCTCTCAAGTCTCATGGTGTAGAGCCAACCAAAGTTCAGTCTCAGAATAGGAACACCCTTCATTTTCCAGTAGACTTCTCCAGATCAACAGCCGAAAAGGATAATGGAGGTAACACTATGGTGACAGATAGAAGAGTCTTTGATACTGTTGGTGGCAGCGCTGAACATTCTCCACCTCTTGACGAACAACAAGATGAAGGAGACCAGAGAGCCAGTGGAGATTCCACGGCTGGTGGTGGCAGTGGCACACCTTCTGAGGATGGATATAACTGGAGAAAATATGGACAGAAACAAGTAAAGGGTAGTGAATATCCACGAAGTTATTACAAATGTACACATCCAAATTGCCTGGTCAAGAAGAAAGTGGAACGCTCTCACGAAGGTCACATAACAGAGATCATATACAAAGGGGCTCATAACCATCCCAAACCTCCACCTAACCGGCGGTCAGCTATTGGATCATCAAATCCACTCATGGATATGCAACTAGATGTCCCTGACCAAAATGGCCTACAGAGTGGTACAGACAATGATCCTGTATGGGCAAGTACACAAAAGGGTACTGCTGCTGGAACTCCTGATTGGAGGCATGACAATGTTGAGGTGACATCTTCAGCATCTGTAGGCCCTGAATTTGGCAATCCATCTTCGTCAGTGCAGGTTCAGAATGGCACTCACTTTGAATCAGGTGATGCAGTTGATGCCTCGTCTACTTTTTCCAATGATGAAGATGAAGATGATCGAGCTACACATGGCAGCGTAGGTTATGAAGGTGAAGGAGATGAATCAGAGTCAAAGAGAAGGTTAATATTTCATTTATTGATATATATATACATATATTTGGTTAATTAAGCTCCAAATGAGGTTTGAATTCGTAACCTCATAGTTTTAGTGATAACTCTAATATCACTAAGTCAAAGTTCATTGATTTATTGATAGTTTTTTTAATGAATGAATAATGATACCTAGCGTGGCATTACCATCAGTACAATAATGTACACTTGCTTTGACAATCCAGGAAAATTGAAACTTACCCAACTGATGTGGGAGGAGCTACAAGAGCTATTCGGGAACCTAGAGTTGTTGTCCAGACTACCAGTGAGGTGGATATCCTTGATGATGGATATCGCTGGCGCAAATATGGACAGAAAGTTGTTAAAGGAAACCCAAATCCCAGGTGATTAAAATTAATGCAATTATGATTTGAACATTTTGTCATTTCCCTCCATTTATTTCTCTTTAAATGCTTTTGGTTGCATAGAAGGCAGCATTCTATTTACTGCTGCAACTTAAAACTGAATATTCGCTAATCTATTGCAGGAGTTATTACAAATGTACTAATGCTGGCTGCACAGTGAGGAAGCATGTGGAAAGGGCATCACATGACCTTAAGTCAGTGATCACTACATATGAAGGGAAGCACAACCATGATGTTCCTGCTGCTCGTAATAGCAGCCATGTTAATTCTGGTGCGTCTGGTAATGGACCTGCACAAGGTGGCACAGCTGTTCAAAACCATGTTCACAGGCCTGAACCATCACAAGTTCACAACAGCATGACTAGGTTTGATAGGTCTGCTGCATATGGATCCTTCAGCCTCCCAGGAAGGCAACAACTGGGACCTACCCCAGGCTTCACATTTGGAATGAATCAACCAGGCTTAGCCAATCTGGCAATGGCTGGATTTGGTCCTGACCAACCCAAGATGCCTGTTATGTCTGTTCACTCCTATTTGGCACAGCAAAGACAGATGAATGAAATGGGGTTTATGTTACCCAAAGGAGAACCAAAGGTGGAGCCAATGTCTGAACCTAGTCTCAATATTTCCAACAATACATCAGTGTATCAGCAAATCATGAGTAGGCTGCCACTTGGACCACAGATGTAATTTTTTTTTTCTTACTCATTTCATCTTCAAATGTTAATTTATTATTGGTATTATTAATTTTATTTTTGTTGCAAGGAAAATAGAAATGTTTACATCTTTATATATAGATTGGCATTTCATTAGTGTCTTCCTCTTGATGCCTGGAGACTTACTCTCTCTCTCTTTTTTTTTTTTTTTTTTTGTTGAACAATCCATGAATTGTTGAAATCTTTTATTTTTGGTTGAAATCCAATGATTTGAAATACATTTCAACAATTTCTCATTTTTTAAAAATGATGGAATGGGATTTTTGTTAATTTTTCCTTTATTTATCTAATACTCTATTTTGATTATTTGTTTAAATTTTATTTAAAAAATTTTCTATTTCATTAATACTAAAATTATGCTAACATTTTCCAATTTGCCAATATTTGGTTAAATTTAATAAAAAATTTTGGTTGAAAGAAACAATTATTTTATACTTATCTTTATTTTTAATAATTTAAAAATCTAATTTAATAATCACTTCATTATATATATGTTATTAGAATTTTATTTTTTATTATTAAATTCTTAAATTTTATCTTTCAATAAAAATACAACTATTACACTTTTTATAATTTATAAAGATATAATTGAAATTTTTAATATAAAATCTATAGATTCTAATATTTTATCCAAACATAACTATTATATTTTTCAATTCAAAATCCATGTATTTTAAAATCATACCAAATGAGTTATTTTAAACATTCCTTACATTTTACATTCTTTGCATTTTGAACATTCTCTTTATTTCACATTCTCTCAATCCAAATGTGCTCTTAACTACTAACCCAATGGCAATGGTGATGCTTGAACTTTTGCTCATCATCTTTATTATCTCATGTGTTTTACTTACAAGTATATCTAGACTCTTTCAACATAGAATAGTGTCCAAAATTTTGGATTTCAATTCAA
>CATKHJ010282367.1:0-18947 GCA_949750685.1 Vernicia montana | reverse complement strand
TATTGAAGAAATTGGTTTCCAATCTAGTCCCTATGATCATGCTTTGTTCATTTGCTACACCACTAAAGGTTGCATTCTTTTACTTTTGTATGTTGATGATATGATAATAACTGGCAGTGATTCACAGGGCATCAAAGATCTTAAACTATTTTTGAGCAACAAATTTGAAATGAAAAATCTGGAGCAGCTCAATTCTTTCCTCGGTCTAGAAGTCTCATCCGATTCCACTGGCTATTATTTGTCTCAAGCCGAATATGCTATAGATCTTATTTCTCGTGCTGGTATCACCGATGAGAAAATTCCAAACTCTCCAATTGAGGCAAATGCTCACTTCTCCACCACATATGGTACTCCTCTAAATGATGGCACTCTCTATCGACAACTGATTGGCAGTCTAGTGTATCTCACAGTCACTCGACCTGATATTGCTTATGCAGTTCATATAGTTAGTCAGTTCATGTATGCTTCTCGCACCACTCATTTTGCAGCAGTACTTCGAATTCTACGATATGTCAAAGGAACTTTGTTATTTGGCTTATATTTTTCTAGATCTTCATCTCTAAACTTGTAAGCCTACACTAATGCTGATTGGGCAGGAGACCCTACTGATCGTCGCTCAACTACTGGCTATTGTTTCTTTCTTGGTCACTCCCTCATATCCTGGCGCAGTAAAAAGCAAAGTGTTGTATCCAGATCTAGTACTGAAGCTGAGTATCGAGTACTTGCTGATTTTATTTCGGAACTCATTTGGCTTCGTCGACTTCTTCAAGATATGGGTATTAAGCAATCATCTCCCACTACCTTACATTGTGACAACCGCAGTGCTATTCAAATTGCTTATAATGATGTTTTTCATGAACGTACCAAGCACATTGAAAATGATTGTCATTTTGTACGACATCATGTACTACAACATTCAGTCAAATTATTATCAGTATCCTCTATTGATCAAACTGCAGATATTTTTACTAAAGCTCATCAATCTCAACGTTTCTGTGATCTTGTTAGCACACTTTAGATGTCTAATCTTTCACCATCTTCAGTTTGAGGGGGGATGTTAATGTAAATGCAACATGTACATAGTCAAATTCAATAACTCACCTACCATTTCCATTGTGGACTTTCATCATCTCCTCCATGTGCAGCCTACACCAACCTCATATGCAGCCAGCTAGAGGACTTTCAATCATGCATTGATTAGTGTTAGGGGTGTCAAAACGTGTTGGTGGGTCGTGTTCGTGTCGGGTTGATATACTCAGGTGACACGATTAGGGTCAACACGAACACGACCCATTTATTGATCGTGTCACCCTAATACGACACGAAAATTAAACGGGTTACACGAATACGACACGTGTAACCCGTTTATTTAATTGGGTCATATATGGGTCATGAACCCGACATAACCCATTTAACCTGTATAATATTTATAACCTGAAAAATGTAATATCTTTATTACATAAATTAACTGTACTATTATCCATAAATCAAATTATGATTAAAATTGTAAATTCATTAAAAATTTCATATTTCATATCTTTTTTAAATATTCAAGCAAGCACCATCAAATAAATTTAAATAAAATTTTGTTTATTTTTGATTTTTTTGTCATTTTATTTTTTTATTAATTTTGTTTGTCTCTTCTAATATAATATAAATGACTATTTTAACCCTTAATATTACTAAAAAATATACAAGCTATAAATGGGTTGGATTTGATTGACACTATCCAACAAGACACATGAAATTAAACGGGTTGTAACGGGTTAGCGTGTCAACCCGTTACACGACTCGTTTAAGCAGTGTCATAAACGGGTCAACCTGTTTACCGACACGGACCTATTAAAGTTCAACCCTAATACGAAAATTTTTCGTGTTTGACGAATCGGGTTAGTGTGTCATGACCCTTTTTGACACCCATAATTAGTGTTATTTAGTTCTATAAATACATTACATTTCTATTGGAAAATATACAACAAGATATATAAAATACTCAATTTTTTTTCTATTCTTCTTATTCTAACATCGACAAAGAGCAAGTTTACGCGGATGTTGAATTAATTATTTTTATTTGAATTTAAAGGGTGTTTTCTCCATGGTCAGGGTATGCATTTGAGAATTAGTTTCAAGATTAATTCAATAATCAAATTCTGTTCAATAAAGTGAAATCTAACACTGATGAGTTTTAATTCAACTATACTGAAAAAAAAAGTGAAAGCTTAATTCTATCCGCTTGCGAATGTTGTATATTATATATAGCCTGTAGAATTGTTTTTCTTCTTTAAAAAGTTGTATAAATTAGAAACTTTACTTTAAAATGTAGAGGCTGCCATTTTCATATTATTTTATTATTATATAAATATGGATGGAAATGAAATATTCTCATCTTTTTTAATAAAAATGAAATTTTATATTTGAGTTTCACAAATCATAAAAAATATCACTAATTTAAACATAAATATTATAAGGAAAAGTTATTACCTATTATTTTAGCATATTGAATTTTTTTTTATATATATAAAAATAATAATAATAATAATAATAAATAAATAAATAAATAAAAAATTGGAAGTCGAAAATTGCCCACATCTTTCAAACCACCCCTATGTTATGATTGCCGGCTTTTGTCTGGTTGTCCCCCTCCCTGTCTTCTCTCTTTATCTGATCTAGCAACATAATACAATTAAAATGATTGATTAATTATTTGATTTTTTTTTTTTTGAAAAGATTAATTATTTTATTTCAACATTTATTTATTCACTTCATTCATTTTTTTTTAAAGGTTTGTTTGATCTTGTTGTATACAAATGAGTCCTTTAATCAGCAACTATAAACTTTTACTATTATCTACTATTCATCTTTTTTTAGGCTAACTACTATTCATCTTAAACTTTTACTAATCACCTTTTTAATTTTGAAATTATTTTTAGAAATAAAATTTCAAATTATCCAATCTCCATCAAATTAAATTTTAAAAAACTGATAAACACATCATAATAATTTTTTAAAATATAAAGAATAAGTTGAATATTACGATTTGATCTCTATTTCAATGAAATTATATACATATATCTATACACACGATAGTTTATTTGATTATTTAATTAATATTTGTTTATTCCATTATTTATTTAGTCTTTATATGAAAATTTATTTATTTATTTATTGCTCATATTAATATTTAAAAAATAATAGATGAATATTAATATTTAAATATTCTTACAAAATACTTTTATAAAAATATATTAAAGATTAAGCTACTAGTTTAGTAGTATATGCTGCATCAAAAGGTTAAGCAGGTCAATAGTCAAAACCTTAAAAATGGAAACTTTGCGCTTTTAAATGTCAAAATTCACACAGGCTATTGCTTAAATGAATTGTAGGTCCACATTTGTCAAGTAGATGATAATCATAATATGCAGTTTTTTATAAGAATTTAATGAATTGTCTTAATCTTAAAATTCGCATTTTTAATTTTGACCGTTTGTACAGAGTACCTGTACTTCTCGTATCTCCACGTCCTAGATCTCTGCAACTTTGCTATTTTAATATTCACTTCATCTCCTACTTCCATAATCTTGCCTCCTCCTTGCCTTTCCTTTTACTTTGCATTTTTGTTTCCCTTCAAAATGTCATCTTAATCTTGGATTTTAATCAAGAATTTTGCTGTTTTAGCCATGAGCATAAAGTTGCTTGATTTTTTTTTTTTTTTAAATGTCAAATTTAACTCTTTAATGCAATTTATAAGTCCTTAAAAGGGTTTTTATGTTTGAAATTTATGACCTTTTGTTGATTTTCGTTTCTGGGTTTTGATTTTACCAAGTGGGCTTTGTCATAATTTCACTCATAACATAGTTAAACAGTAATTATAGTTATTGATATACTTGAGAATAGTGTGTTTTGGGTGGGAATTGGGATTATCTGATTTTTGGATCCTGTAGTTGAGAATTAGATTTTTTTTTTTTCATCTTTTGTTTTTCTTTTTCATTGATAGGAAATTCCCATTCAATGGTCTTATTGGCTGATTGTCTTCTTCTGATGTAAATGTGACAAGTTTCTGGTGTTTTCTTTATCAATTTTAGTTACCTATGCAGTTGCCAAATGTTTCGCTTTCTCGGTCATTTCGTTTGAGCTCTAGGTTTCTTTTTCTTCAATAACAATTTCTATTCGATATTAATATATGAGGCTGATTAGTGATTCAGATTGGAGTTTTCTAGTTTTCTAGATCGAAAGAGTAGTGAGGGCTTGTGCTTTGAACTCACGAGACTCATAGGATGTTTGTTGAGATTTTCATGTGTCTCAAAAGCTAGTTTTTTGTTTCTTTTTAATTCATTATTAATATGGGTTTCTGGCGATTGTTGGTTCTTTAGAAGGCTTAATTAGAGATTAGAAATCCCTTGAGTGTCCATTTTGGGTTGTGTTTATATTGCAAAGTGAGAGAGAGAGAGAGAGAGTAAAAGATTAGAAATTTTTTCAGTTTTTCGTTTTCAAAATGGGGCATTCTGCAGCTGTCTGGGATCATAAGGCAGCCATTGAGATTACAAAAGACTGGAATGGTATTGACCAGGTTGTGCTTAGAAACCCACAGGGGGCTTCTGCTAGGGTGAGATTCTCTTCATTTACTTTTTTTTTTTTTTTTTTTTTAGAGTTGTTTTCTTGAAGAAATGGATTCACCAATCAATGTTTTTAATTGATGCAGAATATGAAATTGTTAGTATAGAGGAGATGATATATCTTGTTTAATTTGTATAAAACCTGATAATATTTGATTCTTTGGGTATGTGATTGTGATTACATAATTTCTGGTTTTATGATAATATAGATAAGCCTGCATGGAGGACAAGTAGTTTCATGGAGGAATGAACAAGGGGAAGAACTTTTATTCACCAGTAGCAAGGTGTGATTTTTTTTCCACAATTTTTCAGACTTGTAATTGCCTTGTAATGTTTAGTTAGGTAAATGTCTTAATTTTTGTTTTAGGGCCATTATCTAGAAATTTTTGATATTCAACAATATGGAGCTGTCCCAATCAATTAGTCAAATGCTTTCAGAACTCAATTTTCTTGAAAAATAAAAATTTGCTTCTGACACATATTTAATCTGGCTAACTCCAAGCCTTTAATTTTGTTTTTGATTTTGATTTGGACATCCACAGAACCATCTTTACACTTTCAGGCTTTCTTTGTCCAAGTCATAGGACTAACCTAATTTTGTATTGCATTGCTAGATACAAGAAAAAACTATAAGCATTTCAAGTACAGCAAAATTATTGGATCATTGTTTAAATTTTAGTTTCTAAACAGGCTTTCCTGGAAGTGGGTTATCATTGATAAATCTTAACTGCTAAAGTTTTGAAGCTAATTTCCTATGTGATGTTTTGTTGATTTTAGGCAATCTTTAAGCCCCCCAAAGCAATGAGGGGAGGGATCCCTATATGTTTCCCTCAGGTAATTTTGATCATTCATTCTCTTTTATATGCATGAACATCTACAGTATTCTGAGATATATCTTGCTTATACATAATTTTTAATGGTTTTGAAGTTTGGAAACTGTGGATTGCTAGAGCAGCATGGTTTTGCTAGGAATAAGATTTGGACAGTTGATGAAAATCCTCCTCCTTTGCAATCCAATGATTCCCAGGAAAAATCCTTCATTGACTTACTGCTTAAACCATCTGAAGAAGACCTGAAGTGTTGGCCCCATAGGTATAGCTTCAATGCTTAAATTCCCTGTTGATGTCCAAAAATGAAACATGTTCTTGTAATGTGTGACTGAAGTTTTGATTGAAAATTAGTTGATAGTTCAGAATTCTGTAACTTAAGTATTGAATTATATTTGTTTTTTTGTGCCCTAAAGTCTTGAAAGTTTGAAGTATTTTGCAGCGAAGTGAATAGTCTTTCTTCTTTTAAGTGAAAATTAGGAAATATAATTTGTTTGGACTAGTTTTGCCTGAAGAAATCATACATTAAGGACACTGCAGAAATCTTCACCAGCACACATGCATATATAAACTTTGTCTTTATCTCTGTGCTGGCAATAAATTTGCAGCGATATGTGCTCCTAACCAATCTTCTTCATTTCAGTTTTGAATTTCGTCTTAGGGTGTCACTCTCAACAAATGGAGAATTGGCATTAATATCAAGAGTTCGGAACATAAATGGCAAGCCATTTAGTTTCTCATTTTCGTATCACACATATTTATCAGTTTCTGACATAAGGTACTATTTATAATATTGCAGTCTATCAATGGCACCCTACACATTTTTAAGGAACACATACTAGAATTAATTTAAAAAATTATTAGTCTTGTGAACAAGTAGCTTCTTTGCTTATTGTAACCCCAGTGAAGTGAGAATAGAAGGACTGGAGACACTTGACTACCTAGACAACCTTTGCCAAAGAGAAAGATTTACAGAACAAGGAGATGCCATAACTTTTGAATCTGAGGTAAATTCTGGTTTTAATTTTGATTGAAGCCATGTGACCATACTAAAAGATAGATATCTGGAATCAAGGAACAACAATGAATCTGCTGTATATTAAACTTGATTTGTTAATATTCTTATTAACATCAGAGAGTGCCTTGCATGAAAGTGGTGACAGGTGCTAACACCTTTTATTTTTCCTTAGTCTACCCTGTTTAAAAGTCTCGTCTTTCCGAAACTTTTTCATACATTTTACTGCTTGTAAGCAATCCAATACAAATTCCGAAAATTACACTTGCCGAGTTTCGCTTTGGATACTTGGATGGTTTTGGATTAATGCAGAGTATAGATCATAGAGAAAACTTCATTTTATTTTTATGAATTTGTATTTGTTTATTTACTATGTGATTTCTGTGGCAGGTGGATCGAGTCTATCTTAGTTGTCCAAATGTTATTGCAGTACTTGATCATGAAAGGAAACGGACATATGTCGTACGAAAGGAAGGACTACCAGATGTTGGTAAGCTGCCATTTACAAAAATACGTATAAGCTACCAACATAAACATGTGCATGTATCAGCATATATACACCAAAGCCGAATGTGATAATAACGGACTTTTGTCTGTTGATCTCTATGATTGTGTTAAAAAAAAAGCTTAATACAACCACCCTTGATATGCTGTTCCCCAAGATTCTACATTATGCCATAACATTTTGTTCTTTCATGTTACTCTTGTCTATCCCTGCAAACAGTGGTATGGAATCCATGGGAGAAGAAATCAAAAGCAATGACGGATTTTGGCGATGAGGAGTATAAACATATGCTATGTGTTAATGGAGCAGCAATTGAGAAACCTATCACCTTGAAGCCAGGCGAGGAATGGAGAGGACGTTTGGAGCTATCAGTTGTGCCTTCGAGTTTCTGCAGCGAACACTTTGATCTTCAGGGAAGGGGTTTTTGAAGAATCAATGGTTATACATAGTACCAGTTTTCAAGAGCAAATTGCCTTATAATGCCTGTTAGTTCTCAGGAATCACCTGATGTTGTTTGATTCTCTCTCTTTCTTTTTCTTTTTTATTGGGGTTTTTTTCTTGAGCACAATGTAGTAGTATATGTATTGAACCAGATGTGACTTCTTTTTTAGATTCTTTGTTTTTTTTCTCTTATTTTCCTTGCAGGAATCCTTGTTTGTGTTGAAAAAAATCCTTGTAATGAAAAAAAATAAATAAAGAAAATTTAAAAAAAGAAAAAAAGAGATTAAATTGTTTAATAAATCCCTAAAAAAAAACTAATTGCGACTTGAAAGCCACTCGTATCAGAGCCAAGTTTCGATCCTGGGTTCTGTGGGTTATGGGCCATCACACTTCTGCTACGCTGCTCTGTTGATTTAGAGATGGTAATTTTGACTCGCTCCCTTGGATACTCTTATAAACTAAACTTTTAAACAGGACATGGTTGGATATTGACATATCCGTATGTTCATATATATATATATATATATATATATATATATATATATTATTTTAATATACATAAATACGTATTATATTTTTAAAATTCATTTTTGCATATGTTTAATTACATTATAATTATATTTTTTTAAAGTAAATAATACATAATTACACATTTTATACATATATTTGTCTAAATATATTATATATTTTTTTTAACAAATGTATTTATATAAAAATTACATTTTTATATAATTACATCTATTTTTTATTCTTAACAAATAAGTGAGTATTCACGATTCTATCCGTTCCATTTCTAAACCCACCTACCTCAATATAAAATTGGTAGAATATGAATATGTTAAAACTCGTCTTTTTAACCAATCCGTTGTCATGCCTAGTTGATATGATAAATTTCACTATAACATTTAAAATAAATTAAATTTTGCTATGCTTGAAAGAGATATTCAGGTCAACGGGAAAGCAGTCAACAGTTACCCTTCGTTTCTTGGCGAGCAGTGTTTCTCAGCTAATCCTATACGAAATATTTCTGCAAATGATTTGGGTAATAAGAAAATTTCCTCCAGAGTCGACCCTCATGTCCCATGACAAACAAAAATGCCGTTGGCAAAGTTGCTTCAATTCCTCATTAATTTTAAGTGCTAAATCATATTATCAAAGAATCTCGTTAGATTTCTCATAATGCCCAAAACAAAAAGTCTTTTATACCTTTAACAGTGTAAATCCCATTAAATAAATTAAATTTCTGAAAAATTATATCAATCTAAGTGTGGTATTTATTTCCTTAAAAAAAAATTACTTCCTGAGCTATGAATTGAATTTTTGTAAATTTTCTTTTAGAAACACTATTAAAAAGAATTTACTAATTATATTATCACATGTCAAACATTTCAGTAAAAATTGTTGCCCTGTATAAGGGCCAACGATAAATTAACTATTTGTCAAAATAGTACAAATTGTGCTATATAATTTATGATCGAAATACTGACGGAGAATAACAAAAAGGATCAAAAGTCCCCACTTCCCTTGCAAACATTCTGGTCGCAATGCCCATTTGGAGTCGGACATAAAATATAGGGCTAACTAAATTCGAAAATCTGTATAGGACTTTCAAACTAGGCTAAAGTTTGGTTCCATACCATACCAAAAAAAAAACTAAACTTTGCTTAGACTAATGTCTAATGACAACCTGCACTTTAGGAATGTACAAATTGTTAGCCCTTTAAATTATCAGGTTAAAGCATGAAATTTTGAATTATTAATCATAAGCCTCTTCGGTATTCCAATTGTTTGGTATTCTCCAGCAACACCTGCCAAATAAACCAAAATTAATAATTCAAATGAAGCTGTCACTACAATCCAAACCAGATCTGCTCATATTAAATTGAACCAGAAATTACAAAATGCATAAATATCTAGGTTTCTTTAGGCTGATAGAAAAATGAATTTCCTTACTTCTCCAATGTAATTTGCAATTGCCTTGCAGCCTTCAATAGCAAGTTGCATAACATTTTCAAAGATATCAACTGGCAACTTAGCATCCATCTGCATTATAGAAGTATCGTGAGGATTAGTCTAGAAGTAAAACTTTGATCTAGGGAAAAAACTACGAAATCAGGTGAGGATATATCCTTACTCCCAAATCCCTAACAGAAGCCTTAGAAAAAAAAGAGATATTGAACGCTAGGGATGAGTTTTAGGCTCCAAAACCTCATAAAAATTGTATGGTAAAACAAAATTAATGCAGATCGTGCCAACATATGTACACAGCTGCAATTATTCGGTGTTTTCTTTTTTTATCTTTTAATTAATCTTTTAACTGAAGAAGCTTTAGTCAGGATAGTGGGACAAATAATAGCTAGGGGAGAAAAACACTAGAAATAGCAACTTTCACACAGATGTTGCACCAAAATTCTCATTATCAGTTATCACAAAACAGTTCATATCTTGGAGGATAAAAACCTGAAGAAGAGTCACTTTGTTCAACTTTGGTAAAATTCCAACTGTAACATCTGGACCTCCTGCACTGTCTTCTACATAGTTCAAATCTGCATTCATTTGATAAATGTCAGCATTAATATTGTGATATTAAAATTATCATTGAGAAACAAAACGCACAAGTCCAAATGATAGAAAAGGGAAGTTACCAAGCAAAGGAGTGCTATTGAGGTACCCAGCACTACATGAAGTAACAAGATCATGCATGGGTATTCCAGCATCTGCTAGGGCCAAAGTCGCAGCATTGATACATGCAGATCTAGTTCCTGCAGATGACAAATGGCCAGCCAGATTAAGGACAAAATCTTTGACACATACATAGTGAAGCATCTGAACAGCATTCACTACTTCCGTGGGAACTTTAATAATTTCTGAGATATAGGCTGGCTTCAGCCTCTTTTAATAACATTGGCTCTTTCCAAAATCTATGCTTCTGTGTACCACAACAAGATCATTTTGATTTACTAGCATTATTTCTGTTCAAGTCATTTTATAGGCAATTATCATCTATGAGTAAGCAAGAGGATTCATAAATGACTTAGATGTTACCTCCATCTGCTTGAAGAACTTGTACATAGATATCTATCTGCAAAACATATAAACAATGGTTCAGAAAGTGGGAAGGAAGCAATATCCATTAATATGAGAAAGATGCCAAGAAGTTGCAATAAAACCTGAGAACGAGGCATCAAGTGTGTCAATATGCATGCTTCCATTGTCTGACGAATAACTAGAGATATTTCAGTTGATCGCCTGAGTGAAAAAAAGATGTATATATAAGCAATCAAATATCTCTTTAACAACTAATGTGGAAAGTGGAAACAACAGTATAATTAACAGCACTGGTAAATTTCTGACACAACGGAAACTAAAAAAAAAAAAAAAACAATGGCAGTATAGAACTATAGATGTCACTTTAATATTCTATATAAATTCCTTCATTTGACTATCTCAATAATGATTTTGTTTGCATTAAACAATCACAAAGGAACTAATTTGTATGATTGGTTATCATCATTATTTAGCATTTACTTTTTTATTTATAAATTAAAAAATGAATATGTATTGGAACTCAAAAGGTAAACAAAGATCAAGAGTAGGTGAATTTGTTGCAATTTGAAATTAACCACTCTTTGAGATATTAAGATGCAACCGTATTGGCATTCCAAGATTGCATACTTGAAACCTTTTTTAGAAGCTTCAGTTCAATTTTAAACACCCCGAGCTACATATCAATAAGCTTTTGCCCTTACTCTCAAGGCTTGCTGAACTTCCAGCTTATCATTTAACCATTCAATGATACAAATAACTTTATAATCAGACAGATTTTTTGCATGACAGTTATTTTAACCAGCCCAATTTCAACAGAACAAACCAAAGGTAGTTACCTGTCACCCTTTGGTTTTCTCATGCGATCTCCAGTACTAAAATTAGCCATACTGTACTCGCAACGCACCTGAGATGACCATAGATACAAACAGTTTTGATAAGCGAGTTACTCCCACAGTCAAAAGAGTAAGAAGATGAATACACAATTGAAAAAATATTACCAATGCCTGGTCATTAATCTGTTGACTCCTATTTTGAACCTACACAATAAGGGAGTAAAAGCCAACTTAAAACTAATTCAAAAATGACCTCACTATCACTGGGATATAATATAGAAAGAACATAGAAAAAAAAAAACCTCTCTTGGCCCATACACTGCTGCAATTACTTTAGTGTTGCCCATTTCAAAAACAGCAGAACTGCAAACCGAATTTTAATTTAAATTCAAATGTTTTAAACCAATACCAACAACATTAAAGATGAAATATAGGTTGCTAAACATACCCATCTGCTTTGGCAACAGCACCAATCTGTGCTCGAAGTTGTCTCATCTGAGATCAGGAAAAGAAAACGAGCAAATCTTAAAGGCGGATAACGAAAACAAGGGAAAATTGATGGCATTATTTAAATAGTACTTAACTAGCATCAATTTAATAAACAAAAATGATAATAGCATCAAGAGAAGCGGAGAGGAGCATACTTCCATAGGTCGTCGACCATCTAGACGGAGTCCTTCAGGGCTCACGTATTCCATCTCTGTCAATTATAGATCAAGTAGTAAAGATAATAAATCAGAATTGGATGGAGAAATAAAGGGTGAATGAGGGCGACGTCTATAGTTATAGTGGTAGTTGATGCAGTGATGACAACGGCGTTTAGAGATGGGGAAGGAAGGGGCTGGCAGCTGAATGTGGAAGGAGACAGAGTTAGGGTCTGGACTGCGGAGAGGTTGTGCGATAAATTAAACGACATAGTTTAAGGGGAGAGTTAAGAGAAAAAAAACGGTGTCGCTTTTCAATTCTAAGAGGGAGAGAAAAAAAAATAGAAAAAGCGGGAGGCAATTAATAATCAACTGATAAGTAAATGGATAAACTCCAAAAAATCTTCTTTGACCTTTTTTTTTTTTTTCATTTAAATGTAAAAGAAAATACCAAAACTTTGCAGTTTGCACTTGGTTATAGTTAAACCTAATTGCGGGTCTAACCGCTGAATGTAAAAATTTAATATTTTTTAAATTTTTATTTGATCATGAACAAGTCTAATTATAGTATTAGCTTCCCATCAATTTTGGTATACTGAAATTAGTATGGTTTTTATATCCGACTCGACCTTTGAATAAGTAAAAACAGAAGATTACGGGTTAGATATTAAATAGAAGTTAAACCAAAATTTTAAATAATATCATATATTTATTATTTATATGTTAAAAATAAATATAATATACATATAATTAAAATTGAATAATGATATAACAAAAATTATGATAATATTATATCTCAACATAATAACAACGTCCAACATAAATTTCAACATATTAATATTCAATCTAAATCTTAAAAAAAAAAACTTAATTATTTATATATTTATATATATATCGCGTGCCATTTGTTTAAGGGAGTGCAACTCTTGAATTACTTAAGTTGGTTCAAACATTATTGGGTTGTAGAGTGAGCAATGTTTTAATCTCAAAATATAATTTTAATTATATTAAAATGTGAAAATTCTAAAAGGTAATAATTTTATAATACAAAATGTTTATTCACGAACAAGCAGTACCAATTGAAAACTTAAGAGTTGAGAAATGGAACAGACGAGAGAGAGATTTTTGCTTTTGATTTATGAGAGTTTTAATTTAGGGATTTAACATTTTTTTTTTTCCAGTTAAACTGGTAGGGTTTAACAACCATGGAAATTAGAATATGTTGAATTAAAAAGAAACTAATAAAAAAAAAATGCTTGATTATTGGGTTGGCTTAAAGATAATGAAGAATACTTGATTAGAGTTTACACTTAGCTAATAAGAATTAAAAGGAGAGGTCCCACCCTGTTTTCTTGAAAAAGCACTGATTTCCACAACCGAAAGTTTTTACAGTGGACCCTTTTTGCACGTATTTGGAATCCAAATGGCGCTTGGGACCAAGTCAAAAGGTGAATCGACACAAATTTTTGTTTGTTAAGAAGCCACGTCCATCTTATTGACAATACATCTGTTTATACGCGGATCTTGAGTTTAATAAATCTTATTGAATTTTGTGACTTGGTTTACAGAAATTTATGTTGATGTTGTTACTTTTTGTATATCTCTATAGGTGTTAATAATAATAATATTATTATTATTATTATTACTATTATTATTATTATTACTATTTTTTTTTACATATCCTTTAGGTATTTATGAAAAGCGATCCTCACGCAAAATTAGAGAAATTAAATTCTGAAATTGAACGAATGTTTAAATGTTTGATTAAAGCTAAAAAAAAAAGAGACTCGTAAAAGAGAAATAAGAAAAAATCAAGGAACTGGAGGTTTTGAAAAAAGGAGCATAATTTGTTCAATAAACTTTTGAGGAAGGAAGCGAAGGAGAAAATATGGCAAACAACGAAACTAATAGGGCACTACTTGAGTTTGTCGTGCCAAGCTCGGTTATGCGGTCTAGCATTGAAAAGCCAACTGTTGCAGCTAATAATTTTGAGATTAAACAATCACTCATACAGATGGTTCAACAGTCTCAGTTTGGGAGATGAGTCATGGAGGATGCTAATGCCTATTTGACAAATTTCCTAGAAATCTGTGATACAATTAAGATGAATGGTAAAAATATATATTTATTCTTAATTATTAATTTTAACATTAATTGTCAAATAATGTTAAATTAATAATGTGAAATCTAACCTTTTGTTTTTGTGTCTTCTAATTCTACTTGCATCTCTTGTTGTTGGTGCAAATTTTCTTATATCTATGGATACATTGTCAAATTCTATAAGGTTTAAATCTAACCCATTAATTTAACTAGTCGTAAATATGTGATTCGCTCAATTTAATATTAAAAATATTTTTTAATTAATTTTTACTTTGTATAAAAGTAAAGATATATAAATAATAAATATAAAATTATTGTTTGTTTTGTATAAATAATTATTATTGTTTTAATAGATTTCTAAACTGATTTTTCTGTCAATATTTTTATACTAATATAAAAATTCATATTATCCATCATATTTATAATATTTAATAAAAAAAGATTTATGGAATAATATAAAAATGAAAACAATGAAATATATCAAAAATATTATTTTATCCTACTTATTATTCATTTTTCTTATAATGTGTTTTTAATTTTTTTTTTTACTTAATTTATTCAAATAAAATTATTATATGAAAAAAATAAAAATAAAAATCTTAAGTTTTTATATTAAATACTTCATTAATTACCTAACATTTATTTTTAATCATCTATACTTCATTAATTACTTAATATTCAAAAATTTATGAAAAAAGATAAATGGAATAGTGAGAATAGAGATAGTTGAATGCTTCCGCTTTAATATATATATATATATAATAGATTACTAGTTGAAAATGGAAAAGACAATTCATAAAATCAATCACAATATTATTTCTAAAACGTGCACAAAATTAGCTTATCGTGACAAATTAATTTATCACAATAAAAACTAATTTTGTTATAATATATTTTTGGTGATGAATTTAACTTGTCATTAGGTTAGTCACAATAAGCTTGTCATAATAAGTATATTGTGACAAAATAAGATTTTCTCACTATAAAATAAAATATATTGTGACAAAGTAACTTTGTGACATTAACTAATTTATTGTGACAAATTATTTGTCAAAATAAAAAAAAAATTGCCACAAGAAATATCATTTTATCACAATATAATGAGTTTTATAGTGGCAAAATAAAATATTGTGACAAAATTAATTTATCAAAAAAATTATTTTATTTTATCATTATTTGATGCGAGATACTTTTTCAATGTCACAAATTTATTAATATATATATTTTTTGAGATTCATTAGTAATTTAATTATTGATTATTAAAAACATTAATAGAAATATAATAAAATCAATAGTACTCGGAAAAAAGATCTTAAATAAAAAGAATATATCATTTTTATTAGATATTTTTAATACAACATATACTTTATTATATTTTTACATCAAATGATAAAATGAAATATTATGTGCTAACTGTAACTTTACATGTGGTAAAAGAGAATAAAATAAAAGAATTTTAAAATTGGCACCAACTCTCCCATGATCAAACCTAACCATTATCATTGAATATTTTGAATCTATTTGCTAGCTAGATCGTGAATATGATGTCTTCTACAATAAGAAAAATAAAACAAAAAGTTAGCGAAAGAAAATTATAAGCGTAGACCAAAACAAATTCAAAAGAGATGCATTAAAAAACAATCACTGCAAAATAATAAATTAAAAAAATAAGAAAAATCATATATTATAAAACGTCTCAAATGATTAAAAAAAAAAAAGGAGATTAAAAAATCAGATAAAAAAAATTAAAAATTGAAAAATGGTAGATTGAAACCAAACAAAATCGGTAAATTAAAAAGAAGAAAAAAAATTATCCCTTAAATAAATGAAAATTCGCACATTAAAAGAAAAATTGACATCAAGGAAAAATAAAAAATTGTACTACCCTGAAATCTTTATAGAAGAAGAACAGAAACTTATGACCTGAATCGTGTTTATAATTTTTTATAATTTTATAATCTTAATTGTATTGGTAATGATGAGTTGTGTTTTAGACTTTAGTGGAGCAATCTAACATATGAATAAAACGAGAGAAGGAGAAGTGAATGAGATATTAAGAGTGAGGAGATGATAAGAGGAGCGGCGACTGAGCTTAGATTTTAGGGTTTCATTTGATTGGTTATTAAAAAATAAAAAGTTAAAATTTAAGATTAACCGTGTACTTTTAATTTATATAATTGTTAATAACATATTTAGGGAAAATTAATAATAAGTTAAATAGATTTGGTTTAATCGTAAAAAAATTATAAAGTTTATAGGTATATTTTTACACTTTTTTTCTTGAATATATATATTATTTCACATATTAATTATATATTAATATTTTCTATTAATATTTTTAATTAAGAGGTTATGAATTAACAATTAACAATATATATATATAAGTAATAAACTTGTTACATTGTAATAAAATTATTCACCAATATAAATTACACATCTTATACTTATTGTAAAATTTTGATTATATCATATGAAAATTTATTATAACATATAAATGGTTATATTTATGATTTTTTACAATAAATTTTACTTCTTGTGATAAATATTTTGATGGCGAAATTTAATTGTCATATTATACCTTCTATAAATATCGACAAAATTTTTGTTACAATAAAAATTTATTATGACAAATATAATTTGTCATTATTATATTTAACTGATTGATTTATAATGAGAAAATCACCTTGTCACTATAAAATATACTTATTATGACAAAAATTATTCGGCACTAATAAATTTTATCATAAGAAGTAATTAATATTAGCGCCAAATTTTCGTGACAAAATTTATTTTTGTCATTAAACATATTGTTTCTTCTTTTATTGTGACAAAATCTTATGACAAAAATTCATTTTGTCACTATTTAACACTATCTCTATGTCTACTTTGATAAATATTATTTTGGTCAGAATATGAGTGGTTTGTGTGACAAAATCAATTTCGCCATAAGAAATTTTGTCACAATATCACATGTTTCTTGTAGTAGATCATCAAGTCGCATTCGCACAATGGCGGACTCCTGAGAGGCGGAGGACGGCAGTCGCCCTCCAATATTTTTGAAAAATCCCTAGTATATATATTGCATATTACTAAGAAATTCCAACAAATACTATTGTTCTCCCCCAAAATTATTTTTAAAAAAAATTATACCACTCTCTCAAAATAAAAGAAAATCTCATAGTTAGAAATTAAATTAAATGCAATTCATCATTTAATGATAACTACAAAAAGAGCTTCTTATAAAATTAAAGGAATATAATGAAATCTTTTATTGGGAAAAGTGAAATCATTTTGTAAAAAGTATGAAAAAAAAATTGATATTCTTAATATGAATACTTGATATATGGCGCAAGTTAATGTTGATCTCATAATAACAAAAATCTTATTACAATTGAGCAATATTATAAATTTGATATATTTTTAATTATAATAAACTCACAATTATAGTAAATGAAAAATTGATTTAAAAAAGATGTAATGGAGTCATTTGTTATTAGCATATATTTAGATCATATGGATGGCTACAATATATTTAATATTAAAAAAATTTATTTGCTTGCAAATAAATTTTATCTTAAAGATTTATCTAAACAAAAAAAGTTATATTTAAAAGTTCAATTAGAACTTTTTAAATTTAATGTTGATCAAAATTCAGATTTGCAAAATGTATCAACAATTTTCATATTTGTATAAAGTTTTGGTAAAAACAAGAAAATCAAATATTTATCATCTTGTTGATAGATTAATTCGACTTACAGCTTACTCTATCTATGTTACTGCAACAACAAAATATGTATTTTATACTATGAAGATTGTCCAAATAAAATTACACAATAAGATAGAAGATGATTTTCTTACCAACTCATTGATTATTTATGTATAATGAGAAATACATAACTAGATAATTTAATACTAATTTTATTATTGATACATTTGATGTAAAAAAAAAAAAAAAATTAAAATCAACAAATACAATTTAACTATAATGCCTAATTAATATTAGTAGATTTGTAGATGATCACAATTTCATTTTGGTATTATTATTTTATGGGTAAAGTACTATTTAGTCCTTTAGGTTTGCCTAAAATAATGATTTCGTCCCTGCAGTTTGAAAAAGTCACTATTTAGTCCCTAAAATTTCATTCCGTTATAACAATTAGTCCTTCTGTCAATTTTTTTTACCTTTTCCATTTAAAAAAATTAAAAATAAATTAAAAACAAAAAGAAAATAATATTTTACCCCAAAATACCCTCATTTACCCATCCAAACGAATTTTCATTTCTCTTTTTCTTACCAATCCAGTTGATGAAGGATTCCTCTATTTGTTGCACCCGAAAGCGAGAACGACGTTGGTTGAGGAAGGAGGGATTTCAATGCTGGTGGAGATCTCTTGAAAATCCTTCTTGGTTAGGACATGACCGAAGCAAAGAACGATACTGATTTGTGATTGAAATTGGAAGACAAAATAAAAATTAATAATTTTATGTTGAGGTCAGTTTCTGATTGGGTGAAAATGTGATCTATATATGGAAAGAGGCAGCCAGATTAATTTTTTGGGCTTTGTTTTGGATATGAAGCAAATCGATAATCATGGGCGATATTGGGTGTTCTTTGTGATGTTTTTAGTTTGTTTAATTTCTTTTTTCTTATTTTTTGTTTTTAGTTTGTTAGAGTACTCTCTCTTATATGGTTTTTGGAAATAGTCTTTTTCTTATTCATTGTGGAACTATCATCTTATTCTCTTTGAGTCTTCAAGGAAAAAAAGTTTGAGAATGTATAATACCTGATATAAAGCTCAAAAGCATGGATTTTGATGTGGGAAATTAAATTAACTCATAAACTGAACTTTCCTTGAATTTGAAAATCCATAAAGTGATTTTCCAAGAAATCCAAATCCTAGCTTCTCTTTGCAAACCACCA
>CATKHJ010282318.1:0-10523 GCA_949750685.1 Vernicia montana | reverse complement strand
AAATAATACCTGTGACAGTGGTATTAGGTGCTCTAGCTTCCTGCTGATTCATTGCAAATACCCTTCCCTTTCTTTCTTTTCAGCAGTGAGTCAAGCACTAGATGATTGGCCCATTTCCCTTCCATGGCCATAAGAACTTCGTGCTTCTGACCTAGCCATATGAACTGTAGGCTGTGAGGCTGTAGGTGCAGTGTGTTGTCCTTTTCTGTGAGGACAATCCCTCACATAGTGGCCCATCTGACCACAACACATACATGCCCCAGTGGCAAGCTTACAAGTACCCATATGATTCCTCCCACAGGTAGGACAAGTGGGAATGGTGAATCCCTACTATGTAGGTCTCGAAGTACTCAAAATTCCTTGGTGCAGAAGCCACAGAAATGCTAAGGGTTTGGCCTCTCCCTTGGCCTCCCCCTCTTGACTGACTCTGTACTGTAGAAGGAGCTGGAACCTCAGTAGCTTGCATTTGAGTACTATTTCCCTTTCCTTTTCCTTGATTGTCTTGCCCCTTGTTCTTACTCTTGTTCCTCTGATCCCTTTCAGCTCTAGCTGCTCTTTCTGTCTTATGTCTTGCCTCTATCAATTTGGCCTTATCAATCAACTTAGCCAAAAATGGAAAATCCACTGATAGGAAGGCATTATATAAAGGTGCTATCAGCCCCATTCTAAACCTTTCTACCCGGCTAGCCTCAGTAGGGATGATGTAGGGAGCAAATTTGCTAAGGCGATTGAACTCCCTAGCATATTCTGAGACAGACATCCCAGGCTTCTATCTCAACTGCTCAAACTGTAGAGCTCTATTTTTCCGTTCCCCTTCAGCTAGGAATTGGTTCATAAACTCTTGCTTGAAGATAGCCCATGTAAGAGGATTATCACCATATAACCTCTCCTTAACATCCCTAGCATACCAATCCCAAGCGTCTCTCTCAAGTTGGAGACCCACCAATTCAATTACCCTTGCATCAGAACAAGGTAATCATCGAACCAACTTGTCCATTTTGTTGAGGAATTCTTGAGGTTCTTCACCTTCCTCTCCCTTGAATTTCGGAGGCTTAAGTCTCTTGAAATCTTGTGTAGAGACCCCTCCTTCATTAATTACTCTTCTCTCCCTCTTATTATACATAGGGACTTATGGAGGTGGAGGCACTCTAACCTCTCTTAGTATTGGTGGTTCTCTAGAAGGAGGTGGTGCTTGATGAGCTTCCCTCAATGCTTGATTTTATTCCCTCAACTCTCTTATCTCTTGGCTCAAGAGTTCAATAGGATCCACTTGAGGAGGTGGCACATAATCATCTTCATCATTTTGTACCCTTCGCCTATTCCTAGGCGGTTCTTCATGAATAGATGCAACATCGGATGTTGCTCTCCTTTCGGGGCGTTGAGATCCCCTACGAAGAGGAGGGGGTCCTCTTCTCGGTGGCATCAATACGATAACATAAAAAATTATAAGATTTTTTAACTCATAAGGCTAACGCAGATTCACATATAACGATGACTTCAATTGACAATAAGGAATTTCCTATGCTTCAAGGTATTACTTATTCATTACAACTCATACAACCTATTAGAGTCTATTATAGACTTTAGCTTACGCTCTGATACCAAACTTGTCAAGACCCGACTTTTGAGCCGCGACAATCCTAGAGCATGGGTATGCTTAAGGCCACCGAAAACCTATAGGAACATCATCAATCCATCGTCTATAACCATATCATGCAATCTCCCAATATCAAAACAAGACAACCATGCTAATCCATTCTCATCAATAACATTCATAATTCAAATACAATATTGTCTTACAATAAACTTAATGTCTAATGGACCTAAACAATACTAGTCAATATATACCATTCAATACATTAACTATGAAACATCTAGATGTTTACATCATCACCATCTATACAAAATAAGTATAAGAAATTGAGCTATTACATTAATCAATTGAGTTTTTGAGGATTGGAGAAGAAGAATGCCTCGGGAACTTAACCGATAAACTAAAATTCACCTAAAAAAATAGAATCGATAAAGAGATAAGACAGTGAGTAAGGATTATACTATCATAACCTGTGAAGCTTAGTGATTCAAGGTCGGTTTACAATAACAGTTCATGGTTCACATTTCAATAGAAATAACCAATCAGTTTAATAATAACAAACGATTGGATTCAATATCAATAAGCAATAGGTTCAATATCAATAATCATATGGTTCAAATTCAATACACAATCGTTCAATAATATCAATCGATTGGGTCAATAACAATAACATATCATGATCAGCAGAATCATATCAGTACAGTACGAGAATCAAGTAACTATGTCTTAACGTTCTTTATATAATGGTATTATGCTCAAGGCATTATCGAGAACTGAGGCATAGAACTTACTCATCATGTCAATATCGAGATAGAGGCTCATCTTATCAGAGCATACCCTCATCTCTGTGCAAGATTGATTAGATCTCATGGCTAGGGCGACAAGCCCTCCCTAGCTAGGACATGGATACTTTCCTCTATCCACTGGAGTACATTGTGCACAACGCCTGATGTTTTACCCCACATCAGAATTAGGGATTTCTTCTTTCGGGTTCAATAATCATATAAAGATACACAATGGTAATCAATAATATAGATCATCAATGGATCAAATATCATGGTTTCAATCAATATTAAGAAGAATTTAACAATTGGGTTCATGTATACAATAAAAGGAATATCTCAAAGGATAGTCAAATAGCAATTATCAATAAACACTTTGGTGGTCATGAAAGAATTAGGCATTTATGCCTTAGGGATTAAACACAACCATAATAGTATAATAATTACTCACCTCAATCAATGCAAATCCCAAAATAGCTTGCAATCAATCTCTAGAGCAAGCAAATGTGGTGGTCACAACCTCCATCATCATCATTTCTTCTATCACTATAAGAATCTATAGAAACCCAAATAGAAAATCACAATAATAAATCATATAATCCATGAACTTAGCTTAATTAACAATGCTAATAATGCTTACCCATCCCAATCTTACTATAAACTCTCATCTATTGAATGAAATTGAAGGAAATGAAGAAACTCTAACTTACCTTCAATCAAATGCTTGAATAATGAGAAGAGGAAGTAGATCCAACAACCCTAGATCCTCTTAATGATGCAATTAATGAGCTTCCTTGAAGTTGGAAGAAGTAGATTGAAATGATTTTGAGAGAAAAAGGGCTTAAAGAGCTTATAAAATCGGGTGAAATGAAATTAAAGGCTGAAAACTCTTTTATATAGCCGACTTCCCGATTCTGTTCCCAACATGAGTTGCGGTCGTGATATGAGGGTCGCGGTCATGATTCTCCAATAGCACTCACAATGACAAATAGCGGTCGTGATAGGTTACTGTTCACGTGACTGTTCACAAGTATATTGCGGTCACGATATCTAATAGCAGTCACAATTCTCGTTAAGTCAATTCTCCAAAATCAGGCAGAAGGGTTCGCGGTGGGTATAGCATCCACAGTCGCGGTCGCGATCCTATGTCGCGGTCACGACATCCATATTGCGCCCGCGAATCACGCTCTGCTGCTTTTCTTCATGCATTTCCAATTTCTAAGTTCAATACTCAATTCCAATCAATCTAATTCATTATTGTACATGATTCAACACTTGTAAATCATTTATATCATCAATTAGGAACAATAAATGCATGTTCGGGGTATTACACATACATACAATGAGAATTCATTCAATCACTAATTATAAACTAAAACTTCATAAGTTCATGCATACATTCTTGTAGTCTATCCTGACCTAACAACACGGTTTCTGCCATAATGCATGTTATACTAATCCAAATGTCTTGATTCTTTTTTATATTCAAATATACATAGAAGGGTATAACCTATCCAAAATTAAGATCAAAATGAGCTCTAAAAAATTCTCAAAAAATTTTCAAAGTTGGCTCTGCTCTTATTACAGGGGTAGACTGACCATTTCTTATATTTATACTTGTACATTACAACGTACACATCCAATATAAAATTACTTCAACTAGATATTAGAAAACACATAAATTAACATTTCTTATGTTTTGTTTTTTTTCATAATTCTGCCTCTAAAGTCCTCAAATTAGAGGGTAAATCTGAAACTACTATCCTGCTCGACAACCAGAGCAGTCTAAACTAAGCCAATTATTTACCATAACAAATGTTATTATTTTACCCTGAAATTTTTAGAAGACCTAAATAACATATATATTAATATTAATACCCAATTTTGTGAAAAATAAAGATCATTTACCCCTTCAATTAATTTAATTACAGTAGCTAAATAATTCTGCCCTGCATAGAAACTCTATCTGGCAGCCTGTATTGTTCAATCAGTTTACCCTAACAAATTAACTCCAAATAATCTGAAATTTTAATAGAATATATAAGACATATAAATCTACAATTTTTATGTTTTACACTTTCTCTAATTCTTCTTCTAAATATGTTCTAAAATTTCCCCTATAATTTTCCCTTGTTCAAAATTTAAAGAGAAGAAAAAGGAAAAAGGAAAAGCTCAAAACTCATATATACCAACTTCAATCAACAAAAGATTAAGTTTAATCATGTCCTTACCTTGAATCTTTTCTTCCTCCTCCAATTTCTTGATGTGGCCTTGTACCCTCTCTCAAGTTCCTGACCTCTCTCTTCTTTCTTAGTTATGGGAAAGGTAATAGCAAAAGATGAAGAAAAAATGAGAATTTTTGGATAAGTATACATATATATATATACATAAATCTAATTTCTATTTTATTAATTCTCTATAATTTTGTTCAATTCTCATTTGCCCAATTGGCAAAGGGTGGTTGGCCATTAACTTGAATTTATCTTTGTTTTTTTTTTTTTAAGTCAACTAACTCTCCATTATCTTATAATTTTCTTTTTAGTCCTCAATATCAACTTCATTCTCTTTCAAGTACTTTTCAGTATTCAATTAAGTCCTGATGCATTTTATCTACCTTTAATCATTTCAATATGACTATAATTTATACTCCATCATACTTGCATGATCTCACATAATACTAAATTAGGGAAAAGTCTAACTATTACATTTTAAGATTTAATCTCCAAACCATTACACTTTCTAAGGTTTCCTATTTCCATCTCTATTCTATACTCATACACTTATCAAAGAATTCAATTAATACAATGATTGTCACTCTAAGCATCTTTCATGCCACTTAATGTCCTTAAACTACACAAGTCTTCCTATCACAGTGTTGGGGTATTACATATATGGTCAGTAAAAAAGGGATTGAGGTTGATCAAGCCAAATCAAAAGCAATTCTAGAAATGGCACCTCTAAAGACAGAAAATGAGATTAGAGGTTTCTTGGGACGGCTCCAATACATTAGCCGATTTATCTCTCAGTTGGCTGATGTGTGTGGGCCCATATTCAAACTGTTGAAGAAGGGAGCCTCTAAACAATGGAACGAAGACTGTCATAGAGCTTTTGAGACAATCAAAGAATACCTCTTGAACCCTTCTATCCTGCAACCACCCAGACTTGGTAAGCCATTACTCCTATACCTCTCTGTTACCCAAGAAGCTATGGGGGCAATGCTTGCTCAGAATGCCCCTAACTCCTACAAAGAAAATGTCGTCTATTACCTAAGCCAGTGTCTTCTCGCCCATGAATTCAAATATAACTAGATTGAAAAGTTATGCCTTGCCTTCGTATGGGTTTGTCATAAACTTCAGCATTACTTGAGCTCTTACACTACTCATGTACATGTTGATAAGAGCCCCTTGAAATTCCTTATAGAGAGGCCGGTTCTTGATAGTAAGATGGCAAGATGGATGGTTGTTCTAGCAGTTTATGATTTGAAGTATGCTCAAAGGAAAGCCATAAAAGGGAGTGTGATAGCAGATCAATTAGCTGCAGACCTTGTAGACAGTGAATGGTCTGAGCCAAAATTCCCTGATGAAGATATTATGGAACTTAAACCTAAAGTCTAGAAGCTCTTCTTTGATGGTGCAGCAAACAACAAAGGTTATGGTGCTGGAATTGTCATGGTTACCCCTAAGGGAGAAAGCCTACCTATGGCTATCAAGTTAGCTTTTGAAGTGACAAATAACGAAGTTGAATACGAAGCCTGTATAGCCGGATTGGAAGTCACTATGAATCTGAGGATTGATTACTTGGAGGTTTATGGGGATTCGAATCTGATTATGTCCCAAGCCCTTGGCAAATGGAAGATAAGAGAAGAGCGTTTGGTTCATTACCATAAACGCTTGGAAAACCTTGCAGAAAATTTTCATGAACTGTCATTCCATTATTTGCCTCGAGCTAAGAATCAATTTGCAGATGCCTTAGCCACACTTGTATCAATGCTGGATATGAGTGATGTAGGGATAATTAGACCTGTTGTGATTGAGGTGATAAGGGAGCCCAGTTATCACACCATGTGTATAAATATTCAGTTGGCTGATAAGAAACCTTGGTTCTGGGATATTTTCAACTATCTTCAGAATGATGAATATCCAGAAGAGACAACCAAATCAGAATGAAGAACTTTGAGGCAGCTGGCCAATAATTTTATCCCAAACAATGATGTATTGTACAAGAGAGTGTGGGATAATATACACCTCAAGTGTGTAGCCGAGGATGAAGCCCAGCAGATCATGGAACGGGTCCATGGTGGAGAAGAAGGACCTCATACAAACGGAATTGCTTTAGCTCAGAAGATAATGAATCTGGGGTACTTCTGGTTAACTATGAATGAAGATTGTGCTAAGTTTCTATAGAGATTTTATATTTTATTTATTAAATTTTCATTTAAAATACATTTTTTTTCTACATAAAATGTCATTTTATTTAAATATTATTATATAAATTAAATATAAAAAAATTAAAAATAAAATTTTTAAAAAATATTAAGTGACGGATTAGAAACGATTTAGCGACGGATAATCCGTTGGAGTACTCGCTATGTTAGCGAGAGTTAGCGACGGAAATAAACTGTCGCTATATTTAGTGACAGTTTAGCGGTGAATTCTCTGTCGCTAAATTAGCGTTGGGAATAAACTTAGCGACAGAAATAATCAATCGCTAATTTTAGCGACAGATTTTTCCGTTGCAAATAACGTTGCTAAATTTAGTGACGAAATTTTTTTAGCGACGGATTTATTGTCGCCAATCCGTCTCTAAATTTCAGCGACGGATTTAATCCGTCGTTATTTTTTTTGCAATGAGCTTTTTTGCGACGGATTATTTCCGTCGCTGAGCCGTCGCTAATTTACATTAGCGACGGATTTTTATAGTTCCGTCGCTAAATCGCTAAATTCTTGTAGTGTAAAGGTCAAGCAAGGCAAATTCTCAAGTTTCCCTTCTTCGCTTGGGGGTTTCCTCTGCTACATAATTAAGGTGGTTTAACTTATGAATTTAATGTATATGTATCTTGAAGAGATAAGTTTAGAGCTCCATGGTCATCATAGTATATAATAGCTAATATTTGTGTATTCGGATTTGTTAATTATGGTATGTTGTCATATATTGATAATACTGGTAATGAAGAATAACTGTCAATAATGAATGATGATATGAATTACAAAATGTTAATGGTATAAGTATATGATGGGTATATAAGTGGTATACGTATGGTACATATGGTATATGCTGGGTATCCTTTTAGTATATGTAAGATATACTTTGGATACCCTATTGATATGAAGAGTTTATAAATATGGGATTATAGGTTACGATCTGGGTAATATATTCATTGTATAAAATGCTTGTTACAACATAGAATAGGAGTTCTATGGGTTTAGGTGACCTTATGTCTCCCTATGCCCTAGGACCGTCACACTTCAAAAGTTGGGGTGTGACGTGTTTAACATGAAAGGAAAGAAGAAATGAAGGAGAAGGTGAAAAGAAATGAAAAAGATAATGAATATGGGTCTATATATTCATGGAAGGGTCAATAGAAGTATGAAAATATATGTTGGGTAGGTGAGGGAGCATTTAATGCTCATTTGGGTCGGCTAAAATAAGTGGAAAAAAACACTTTTGAGTTGCACGACTGTGCATGGTGAATTGTGCACGGCAATGCACTTCAAAACCCTATTGTCCACTTTTTCTTTCTCTTGAACACTCAGACCCTCTTTCGTTTTTTCTACAATAACCTTAGCTACACTCATCCAAATGACTTGATTTTTTTTCTACTTAAACAAGACACATGAATTTACAACATATCAAAAATTAAGCTCAAAATATGAATTACATAATTTATGGTAAATTTTCAAATCTTATCCTATTTATGCACAAGGTTAGTCCGAACAGTCTCCATAATTTTTACTATATCTCAAAACGTACATGTTCAATTGCAAAACTGATTTTCATTTAATTATTTTACATATAAATTAACATTTCTCATGTTTTTCACTTCATCTAATTCATCTTCTAAGTTCATCTAAATAATCATACAATTTTCAAATTTCCTGCAGGGATTATGATTTGAGTCAGTCCTACTCAAGGAAGAATCTCTTCACGTACATCAAATCTTGAAAAACGTTTTATGGGCATCTAGATGAGACATAGTTCTCCAACTTTTATGTTTTGCACTTTCTCTAATTCTTTCTTTATGTTCTCGAAATTATGAGTATAAATTTCTGATTAAAAAACAGAATCTCATTACAATTTATAACTTAACTAATCATATAACATTTAGAAACAATTTGAATCTCAATTAATAACTCATAGTTCATACTAACTTGTAAACCTATAACTCAATCATATAAACACTTATACACATTCTCATGAAACTCAAAAACTCATGCTTATAATCATTAGTATCAATATGAACTTAATCATGCATCTCCATGTACTCATTTCATTAGCCATGAAACTTATGAATCAAAATCTTAAACTTTTACTTATATAAACAATAAACCTCATATACACAAAGGAACATAATTAAATCTTAGTCATTAAATATTTCACTAAACTGTTCCAATCTACACTTAGTTTAACTTAATTCTTATATTACATATATAAGCACTAGATTACATATAACCTCACTACTAAGCTTAGTACCATAATCCTCTTCATCTTCATAGATGATAGTTTATTTTCTTGCTATCTCTCTACCTCATCTATACATTGAAGCTCTTCACTGATAATAAAAGTTCGGGGTATTACATTACTAATACTACTATACTATTTGACACTCCTTATGATCCAAAGCAGGATGCTGGTTCATGATACTAGACCTCAGTTGTAGTACATTTTTGTTATATATATATTTTTATATATTGCATTCTTATTTTTATCAAAGTATTATTTCTTTTTCTTTAATTCGTCTAAAAATTATATATATAATTATGTATAAATACTTATAATTATTTTTATAAACAAAGCAATAAATAACAAATAATAAATAATTTATAATTATTTGCAAATAAAATACAATAATTAAAAAATAAAAAACATAATTAATGACGGATTAGAGTCAGATTTTTGTCTCTAATCTTATTTAAAATAAATTCTAAATTAAAAACAACTACGGATTACCGACTATTTAGCGACCAATTTGCGAGAAAAATACATGTCACTAAATTAGCGATAAATTTTAAAAAATAGAGAGAAAATTGACTTTTAAGTCAACTACTTTTAATGATAGAATTAGTGACGGATATAGATTCATCGTTAATAATATGACAAAAATTTAATGTTAGCGAGGCTTAAATCCATTGCTAATCAGTGACAAATTGTAAAATTTCATCACTAAATGATTAGCGAGGGGTGTTTAACGACATACATTTTTCGTCACTATTCGATGAAATAGTAATGATTAGCAATGAAAAATTTCATCACTAATCAGCGGCTTTTTGTTTTTTTAGTGTATTGGTATCAAATTTTAAAAACAATTATTTTGTAGATTATTAATCACACATCTTCTAAGATTCATATTGGACCTACAGACAAACTTTACTAATGGTAGAATAATTTGAGCTTTTGTTTATAGTTGTATAGTGACAACTCTTAGGTGCAAAATTCTTTCACAACCTAGCTTTGTTCTTACCTTCAATTTGACCATAAATCTCCAATTTGTATTTATTGTCTATCAAAAATTCAATTTAGTTTCAATAATGCAAAGCAATTAAAATTTGACGAATGGTCATTCAAAATCTAATTATATGTTATTTAACAAAAATAAAAAAAATAATAATAATAGACTTTTAAGTAAAAATTTAAAAATTAAAAAAAATATTGGATTCTCTCAACGAAATAATTATAAATTCGTACATGAAAATATCATATCAGAATTCTCTCAATACTTAATGAAAGAAACATAACTCGATTATTATACTATTTTCTTTTTCTTCTAGATCTGTCAGAATAGAGAATTCTTTCTTTCCAACCACTTAATAACATTTTTATGACGTAGTTAATGGACAACTCAGTCACATTGTGGCATCAATTTATGTGACTATAGGCTATAGCCATCACAACTCACATTCATCAATCCTTTCAACCTTCGCAAATTCGAT
>CATKHJ010282271.1:0-11263 GCA_949750685.1 Vernicia montana | reverse complement strand
ACAGCTTGTGTCCGCTGCTCTGACTAGCGGACAGTGGGTACCCTCCACATCATCCGATTTTCACCTAAATTTGGAAATAATTTAAAAAAAACATAAAAAAAGAAATATTTTTGAAAATAACCTAAATTGATAAATATTTTTAAAAAAAATACTAAAATGGTAAATTGGCCTATAATATTTGCATCACTTATAATTATTACATTCATCATTCTTATTACTGTTCATTCATACCTGAAAATTACCTTTTTTTTTTTTTTTAAAGTTATTTTGTATTATAGCCAAACTAAGGAAATTAAATTATTATTACCAAAACCTGATCCCCGAGCCCTCTTTGGTCACTCGTGGATTAGTGCTTTTCCTTTGGGATAAAATGAATATTTTGGAGTCAATTTAGATTGGGTTTTTCTTTAATTTTCCCAATTAAAATAAATAAAATTGAAGTAGCGACTTTCTTCTTTCAATGACAAATCATAAAATCCAAACTTTTTTCGAACTCATAGTAGGTTCCAGATTGCGTGGAGTTTCTCCCGAAGAGTATTTCGATTCCTTTTAGTGGATCGGACTAGTGCTCGGGCGAGGCCTCATAGTTGGCGACTCCACTGGGGAAAATTAAATCTTTTTCAAATAAAAGATAAAAAGCGGATTACTTTTGATAATAAACAAAGTTTGGCTTTAGTTTCAAAATAACTTTTCATGCATCACTACATATGGACTCCTTGTCCAAAACCCTAAATTCCTAGGAAAATAATGGATAGAAAGTAATATCGAATGGGTAACCCTCTTTGGGTCTATCTGCCGATAGTGAAATTATCCAGCCCGCAATGTATCCTTTAAATCCTTTTTAATGGTGTAACGAGTATGCAAGTACTGTTTGACCCACACGAGAGTCCTTGTCTCACATGTGGTTAGGTATATTGCATCTCTAGTATGACGGGTTCCCTCGTAAACCACCTTTACCTTTGCATTTACATGCCTCCTACAACCTTTCCATAAGGCTATATGGTCCCAAAATGCTGAATTATTGTTCATTTTCATGAAATATTTTTTTTCATGCATACATGCATACATCCATTATGCAAAAATCTTACTAAATTTTGAGAGTTTAAACCTCACCCAAATATTGCTAGTCTTAAGCCTAGTCTATCCAAGCTCATTTTGGTATTTGTTATCCTTGTCATTAGGATTCCATGATCTGATTCTTATCCTTTCCTAAAGCTACAAACTGACTTTAGCTTTATCTGTTTCATGCAAAGGTAAGCAAGATGTCAGAAGGAACCCCTACTGATGAAGCTTTGAATGGGCTCCTTGCCAAGCTCTCCGAACAACAGGAAATAATGATGCAGAGATAAGAGGTTTATTTTCAAGATTTACTCAACACTTAGAGGGGTGTTATCATGAAAGATGTTAGAAAAATGATGAGCCAAACCTCTCTTAACCAAAGTTCAACTAAACAAAAACCCACATTTTCTCCTATTTTTGAATCCACTTCCAATTCTGGGGCGAAAAATAAGGAGATTGTTGTAACTGAAACCATCCCACCACCACCATCAAATAATACTTCCACTATCACTCCCTGTCCCACAGATCCTTTCCAAGGGAAGGAAGCTAATCCAGAACTTAAAACCTTCATGAACAAGTTTGAAGTTATGGAAAGCTTGTTGAAGAGACTGAAAAGGAAGGAAGACATGATTGATACTGATTCACTCAGTCTATTCCCAAATGCAATACTTCCTCCTAAATTCAAAATGCCAAATCTAGATAAATTTGATGGAACTACTTGCCCTAAAACCCATCTAAAGATGTATGTGAGATGCATCCTTTGGGAGTAGACAATAAACTCTTGGCTCAATTATTTCAACAATCATTAACCGGTGCTGCAGTAAGGTGGTTTGTTGATTTAGATGATTCCTAGAAACGGACATGGGATGATATCTACAACATCTTTGTTAAGCAATATCACTACAACATTGAAGTAGATGTAACAAGAAGAGATCTTGAAACTACAAAACAATATGTAAAAGAATCCTTCTCTTCGTTCCTTACGAGGTGGAGGAAGGAAGCTTCTCAGATGGTGAACAGACCTCCGAAAAGTGAGCAGATTGACATAATTGTGAAGAATCTTCTTCCCATGTACCAAGACAGGCTACTAACTCAGTATTTGCCAAATTTCAAAGCTCTCATAGTCACTACATCAAAAATTGAAGATTTAATTCAAACTGGGCAAATCAAAGAAGAGTCATCTGCATCTAGATCAAGATATAGAAGGCCAACTTATCAAGGCAATGTCACTTCCTCAACAAGTCAGAAAGGAGGGGAAGTAAATGCTTTGACAATTAAAAAGCCTTTCACATTTGAAAGAAGACAGTTTTCTGATTTAGGTGGAGTGCCCCTGAGTGTCATTTACAAAAAGCTATTGGAAGGAAACATGGTACAGCCTCTCCAACCCAAACCTGTCCCTAATCCATTACCTAAAAATCATAACCCAAACGAGAGGTGTGATTATCACCAAGGGCCTGGACAAAAAATTGACATGTGTAAAGTCCTAAGGCATATAATTCAAGATCTCATTGATTCAAATGATCTTATTCCACCGAAAGCAAAACCTAACATCACCACAAATCCCTTACCTAACCACACCATTAATGCTATCAATGATTCTAAGGGACTTGACCCTATCTCTTTATTTGAGTCAAATCCTAGTTACTGCTGTGTTTTGGATCTTACCAATCTTGTGGAGGAAGTTGATGCTATAACCAGAAGTGGAAGAATTCTTCCAAACCCAAATCCAAATACTCAACCTATCCAATCCAATCCCGTACTAGCTGATAAAATAAGAGTGAATCTTGAACCTGATGAAGATCCCATTCTTAAACAGTTAAAGAAAACCCATGCAAATTTGTCCATTTTGAGTTTAATTCAATCCACATATCCTCATCGCCAAGCTCTTTGCAAAGCATTGAATCAGTGTCAGACTCCAATTGATGTTACTTTAGAAAACCTTGTTGCTTCTATAACCAGTGCTGCTAAAGGGGTATCTATTACCTTTGGAGACAATGACATCCCAAGAGAAGGCTCCAGTCACAATAATGCTCTCTACATCATAGTTATTACTTAGAGAAAGATTGTACCAATGGTTCAGCCTTGAATATATGCCCATTAAAAGTAGCCAGTTGTCTTGGTTTGGAAATTACAGATTTCACCCCTTCAGATCAGATTGTAAGGGCTTATGATAACACCAAAAGAGAAGTGCTTGGGGTAGCCACAATAGAAGTAACAGTCGGGGCCGCTGTTTTCATTATTCCTTTTCAAGTAATTGATTTGCCTTCATGTTTTAATATTTTACTGGGAAGACCCTGGATACATCAAGCAAAAGAAATTCCATCTTCTCTGCATCAAAAAGTTAGATTTCCTTTTAAAAACGGGATTGTTACAGTTAAAGGGGATATGCATGGAAAATCTGACGTCCCAAGCTTTGTCCCCATCTTAGAGATTCAACTAGAAATATCCAATTACCCACTTTCAGGATTCTCTTTCATCCAGTTTATTGAGGGTAAAGAATTCATTTCATTTGATTTTAACCCATTTGGGAATATTGCAGTTGCTAATATGCTCAGAAAAATGAATTATTTTCCTGACTTAGGTCTTGGAAAGAGCTAGCAAGGCTTGAAGTCTTTCTTAGATTACCTAGTTGCTAAGCCACCTTTTGGGCTGGAATATGAGCCTACTTATGAGGACCTTTTAGAAGTGGAAAAATGGACTAAGGAAAGAATGATGGCCTATAGACGAGGTGAGATCTATAACTGGCCCATGCGCCCTTATTTTAAAACCTTAAATGGTCATTTTGTAAAGGAAGGTGATACAGTTCCTTACTGTAGCTTTTCTAAACCTTGGGTCTGCCCTATTACTGAAAAATTGATCCCAGGACTTGAAATTTTCTCTGATGTCATGCTTGGGCCAGAAGATTATCAACTAGTTTGCCTGATTAATCAAGATTGGGAGGAGAATATGGAGGCTAGTCTATTTGATGCAGTACTCATACTCACTTTTAAAGAGGAAGAAGTAGATCCATCCATCCTAATCCACTTAGCTGAAACCAAGCTACAGAATTGGTCTTTTGAAGAGAACCTTTTTCAATTTTCCAAGTCCTCATTCGAGTCAGAATCTTCTTTAGACTTGTCTTCTGACTCTGTGTCTTCATGTTCTTCTCTTTTTAGTGATAATGATGTAACTGTCTTCGAGGGGTCAACTTCCCAATATCATGTAAATTGGAACTTATCTTCATTTAATAAGAAGTATGCCATTTCCTCTTACGATCCTGTGTCTTCATTTTTCTTTGATGTTCCAACTTTTAAATCTGACTTAAATAAGACATTGAATGAAAAAAATGAAATAAACGAAATAAAAAAAGATGCAATTAAAGAGCCAATAAATGCTGGTACTCATGATGCACCAAAAACCACATTCATTACATCTGCATGCATAAATAAGGATCAAACAGAGAAGATTGTCAAAGGGTTTCAAGACTGTTTTGCATGGGTTCCCAAAGACATGACTGGTTTAGATCCAGTCATAATTGTTCACAAAATTCCAGTCTATCCAAATTCCAAGCCAGTTAAATAGAAACTGCGAAGACTCAAGACTGAATGGTCTATACCAATCAAGGAAGAAACTACCAAGTTACTTGATCATAACTTCATCGAACCCATCAGTTATCCATTTTGGCTTGCCAATATTGTGCTAGTTCCCAAAAAAGATGGAAGAGTTAGAATGTGTGTGGACTACAGAGATATGAACAAAGATTGTCCAAAATATGATTTTCCTTTATCTCACATTGATCTACTTATAGATCAAATGGCAGGTTCTGAAATGGTTTCCTCAACCGACCTGGCTGCAGGGTATAATCAGATAATGGTTCATTCTCCTGACAAAGAGAAAACATCTTTCATCACTGAATGGGGTATATACTGTTATCGAGTTATGCTATTTGGACTCAAAAATGCTAGAGCAACATACCAAAGGATGGCAACTACCATTTGCCATGATATGAAGCATAAAAAAATTGAAGTTTATGTTGATGACATGGAGATAAAAGGCACAATCGCTGAAGAACATTTGGAAGCATTAAGGCGATTCTTCCTTAGACTTCGCCAATACAATCTCAAACTTAATTCTGCTTAGTGTATCTTTGGAGCATCAACTGGAGTATTCCTAGGACACATGCTCAGCAAAAAGGGTATAGAGGTTGATCCCGCAAAATCAAAGGCAATTTTGGAAATGCCATCTCCTAAAACAGAAAAGGAGATCAGAGGATTTCTTGGACGACTCCAATACATTAGTCGGTTCATCTATCAATTGGCTGATGTGTGTGGGCCCATTTTCAAACTACTCAGGAAAGGCGTCTCAAATAAATGGAATGAAGATTGTCAGAAAACCTTTAACCATATCAAGCAATACTTATTGAACCCACCAGTTCTACAACCGCCAAGACCAGAGAAGCCGTTACTACTCTACTTATCTGTGACTGATGAAGTAATAGGGGCAATGCTTGCTCAGAATGCCCTTGATTCAAACAAAGAAAATGATATCTATTACTTGATTAAAAGAATGCTGACTCATGAGCTCAAGTACAGTCGTACAAAAAAATTATGCCTCGCTCTGGTATGAGTTTGTCACAAGTTACAACATTACCTGAGCTCTTATACAACTCATATCCTTGCTGACAAGAGCCTTTTGAAATTCCTTATGGAAAAGCCGATTCTTGAGAGTAAGATAGCAAGATGGATGGCTATACTAGCAGCCTATGATCTCAAATATGTACAGTGAAAGGAAATTGAAGGAAGCATAGTGGCAAATCAGCTAGCTGCAGTCCCAATAGATGATGAATGGTCTAAACCAAAGTTTCTTGATGAAGACATCCTAATGATTAGCAATGAAGTTTGGAAACTCTACTTTGATGAGCATCTAACAACATAGGGTGTGGTGCTGACATTGTATTTGTACACCAAATGGGGAAAACTTACCCCTAGCCATCAAAATGAATTTTGGAGTAACAAACAATGAAATAGAATATGAAGCATGCATTTGTGGTCTCGAAGCAGCGATGAGACTCAAAATCAAGCATCTTGAAGTTTATGGAGATTCGAATATGATAGTATCTCAGGCTTTAGGAAAATGAAAAATAAGAGAAGAATGTTTGGTTCCTTACCATAAATGTTTGGATGAATTGTAATCAACTTCTATGAATTATCTTTCCATTACCTTCTAAGAACAAGAAATAGATTTGCCGATGCTTTGGCAACACTTGCTTCAATGCTTGATATAAGCGACGGTTTTATAATTAGGCCCATCACGATTGAAGTTAAACATCAACCAGGATGCGTAACTCTTTGTTTGCATCTACACACCACTGATAATAAACCTTGGTTTTGGGATATCTTCAATTATATCAAGAATGGACTCTATCCTGAAAAGGCCTTTAAAACAAAAAGGAAGACTCTGAGACAGCTATTTAAGGGATTTATTCCAAATGAAGACATGCTCTACAAACGAGTTTGGGATAATATCCATCTGAGGTGTGTCACTGAAGAAGAAGCCTAGCAAATTATGGAATGGATGCATGGTGGCGATGAAGGTTCGCACATGAATGGGATTGCTTTGGCCCATAAGATTTCAAATCAGGGTTACTATTGGCTTAGCATGAATGAAAACTGTGCAAGGTATGTACAAAGGTGCCATAAATGTTAGATTTATGCCAAACTCCATAAACAACCTTCTGTACCTTTGTCACCAATCACCACGCCTTGGCCATTCGCAACTTGGGGTCTCGATGTAATTGGCAGGATAAACCCAAAATCTTCTGGCAAACATGAATACATTTTTGTGGCTATTGATTATTTTTCCAAATAGGTTGAAGCTGCAGATTATCACAAACAACCACCCAACAAGAACAAAGCTTTGAACTAAAAGGCAGCTCTTTTCGAACCAAGCCTTAAAAAAGAGCTAGCTTTTAACCAATTAGGTTTGATTTTAGCTAGTTTTGTGTGTTAAATTTTGTCTAAGTGAGTTGGGGGGGGGGATAGTTTATATAGGAATAGCAGCTAGGGAATCTTTTATGTTTTTCTGATGAGGGATTTAGCATTCTGAAGCTCGAAACATCACACAAGCCTTCTGGGACAGCACACGAAGCTTCTGGGACCGCACAGGAGAAGACAGACCGCACAGAGCAAGAGGAACTGTATAGGCCTGGTTTGGGACCGCACAGGGCCTGTGCAGTCCCTGGAGGGCCCTGTGCAGTCCTCCAGGTCAGACGGGGTCGGTTTGTCAAATTTTTTGATTCTTTCTTACCCGTTTCAATTTTCGAGGCTTAATCGCATGTCCGAGGGTTCAGATAGTGCAAAATTCAGGGTTCACACTATGTAGTGACGTATTGCCGATACTATAGTGATGCCATGAAGATGCCATTAAAATTGTTGTTATTGTAACATCTTCAGCGATGTCATTACGATGCCAAGCCTAGCCACACCTTAATTATGTCACTATATTTGCTGTCATACGACATAGCGACGCCTGAGACAAACGTCACTAGTGGTGGCGCCAATTTCCTGCCAATTTTGTGCTCTTCCATGGCGATACTTGTAGCGATGCACCTTTCAAGGTTAGCGACGCGTGAATAGGTTATGACACTGTTGACTGCGTCGCTAAGCTTGTATAAGTGAAACAACAAGATTGGTGCCATTTAACTTATAGGAGTTGAGCTTAGCGACAGAATAGCGCGTCGTAACGGCATCGCTAAGCTTTAGTTTATAATCAAAACCCACTCATCTTCTTCCCCATTTCTGCAATACCTCAAATCCCTAATTTTCTCCCTTTCTCCCTTTTCTCTGAATATGTCACCCCAAATCACTCCATTTCTCCCACTTCCAGAAAGCCAACGGCAACGATGGCACAGTGTGAGGAGCTTTGACCGGCGAGCACAATTGCGCCACCAACGACAGTGAGGAAGAGATTGAAACGCACTAACCAGGTTAGTGTTCTGCAAATTTTTTTTTTTAATTTCCTCAACTCTTGGTTATTTTCTGCCAAATTGTTTGATGAAGTAAATAATTTCAACTTGTGCGTGAATAATGAGTCATTGTTTGCCATTATCTTTTTTTTTTTTTTTTTTTTTTTTTCAGTTTAGGACAGAAAGCCATATTATCATAGAAGAAGGCTTGACGTGGGGAGAAAAAAAATGCAAAATAAGAAATTTTTAATTAGCTTTTAATATTTGAAAATATTTTTATTTTAATCTGTAATTGAGAAAAATTAAAAATTACAGCATATAAAAGATATAAATTTATAAAAATATAAGTTTTTAATCATTATTTGTACAATTGCTTAATGGAAATGAGCAGAATGATTATTTCTCACTTTCAATCATGAAAACATGCTTAGAAGCTAACAAAGGAAGAGAGAGAGAGACCTAAAATCTCAGAGGGTTGATTGTACAACTATAGTTTATAGATTTTTACTTGGGCCCTGTCTGTTCATAGAGAGAGAGAGAGAGAGAGAGAGAGAGAGAGAGAGAGAGGCCCAAAATCTCAGAGGGTTGATTGTACAGCTATAGTTTATAGATTTTTACTTGGGCCCCGTCTGTTCATAGTGAGCCCATTTGGTTTGTATCTTCCTATTAGGACTAGGATTACTTGTTTTATATTTACTAATATACCCCTGTATAGCTCTTATAAATAGGCTTGTAATCACGTTGTAAAGGCATCACTTAATTCAATAAACACATAAATTCTCTCAAATTGCTTGGCTGTGATCACTGTTGACGGTTACTACCTAAATACAAAAACCCTATTGATTGACGACGACAACCTATATATCAGACCCTTGAAGTGATTGATTGACGGTTTCGGCAACCTAAATATATGTCTCTTCAGGTTACTTTTGAATAGCACAGATCCCTAGATCGAAGGTTGACGGTGACTATTGCCTATATACACTAGATCTAGGTTACTTTATTATTAATTAAATCCAAAAAATAATAATATCAATCCAGAGGAGTGACAGTACTGTAACAGGGACCCAATTAAACAATCTAAAGGTTTAATTATAAAATTTTATTTTTAGGATTAACATCTTTTTGGCACGCCCAGTGGGACCCATTGCTTACGGCAGGAATATGTCTAACTCAGGAACTGGAACGGATACGGCCCTTATAACGATCGATGTATGGAGTGGGGTGAACCAGATTGAATAGGGTTTGGAAAATAGGGAAGAAACAAATCATCTGACCATGGCCGACCTCTTAAACAGGACAACATTACGTTTAGGGATGCTAGCAAGACGTGGGCATGCACGAGATCCTTCCCCTATAGGGGAACAAACAAGAAATGTCAGGGATCCCGAATATGATAGGCAACTTCCGCCCCCGAGACCAATGCTATTAAGCCAAGCTGATCAAATGGCCATTGTCGATGGCGTTTCCCAAGTGAATAACGATTTGTATTTGGGGATGATAGAGTAGATTACTGTGGTCATGAGACCTATGGTGGATGAAAATAGGACTGTGCAGCGAACCATTGACCGAAGTTTAGAGAACTTCACAGCGTCTTTGACTCGTTTTTGTGAACTCATGGAAGGGAGAAACGAGGATATGGCCGGAAGAAGAAATTTCGGTGATCAGCTGAGAAGAAACATGCCTGAAAAATAGGAGAAATAATGTTTCGGAGCCCCGATATGGAGAAGTTAATCTGTTAAGACATGACCGAGACGGCTATAATGACAACAGAGAATATGGAGGCCACGGTCGCGCTCGGCAAGGTAACGATCTTCAGCCTCATGATATATATATATATAGAAATAAGTAAGAGGATATGGGGTGTATGAACCAGAAGTTCGGCAAAGGAATGATAGAATACCGAACCACTAGCAAGACAATCTGTGAACACTCAATTTTGCACCCCTAAGATGCTGCCGCAGCTTGACACCTGTTAAATTTCGTGTGCTACGCAGAGCCGGTACGATGGTCCCGCTAGCCAGTTAGCGAGCAAGAGTCAAAGGGGCAGCGCCCCCTTGAAAAAATGGATTTTCATGCATAATATTACAAGGAGACTGACACTTTTTTTACCTCGACCAGACTTTCTGTACCAGACAACACCTTTTCAAAACTGATCAAATTTTCACCAAAACTGACTGCCAGAATGTCCGATAATTAATTTCAGATCCAACGTCATTAACCAGTAATTTTTCAGACTTCAGAATACCCCAGAAACTGACCCGAAACCTTCAAAAATTGACCCGAAAAGCCCTAAAAATCGAATCGGAGCCCGAGGCGCAGGCGGACGTCAACGAGGCGTGACCGCGTGTCCAAAAACGCGTCTGTGTGGCTTTGCATGGCAGCACGTGGCGTCCGCATGTCATCCACGCGGCGTCCGCCTGGCTGCAGGTACCCCCTGCGGGTCCGCCACTGACGCGCGTCAGTTGCAGACACGTCAGTACGGGCTGACGTGTCAGCCCGTCCTGATATGTCAGCAGGACGTGCCTGTGGATCCGCCAGCAAGTCTGGGGCGTCCGCCAGACGTTCCGGCGGACACCGTAGGCGCGCCTTGCGGACGCGTGTGTTTCACACGCGCGTCCGCCACCCACTTTTGCGGCTGTTCACCTTTTTGTGCAATTCCGAAATTGCCACCCATTTTTCTCACTTTTCAAGCCCTTTTTGGTCTTTTTTCACCCCTCATTTTCCCTATAAATACTTATCCTCTACTTCTCATTTTTTACACACCTCAAACAATTTGTAGATTGGCTATCCATCTTGCTTCCTCTCTCTCTCTCTCTCTCTAATTAGTTTTCACCATCTCTAATTAGTTAGTTAATTAAAAATTAATTTTAATTAACTAATTAATCTTTTTTTTAAAATTCCCACCCACTCTCAATTAATTAATTAATTAAAAATCAATTTTAATTAATTAATCAATTTTTATTTTCAATTAAATTTTCACTCAAACTGGTTAATTAATCCTTTTAATTAATCACTTTAATTAATTAATCCTTTTAATTAATTAAATTGAGTAATCAAGTAATCAAATCTCCCTTTATCAAAATCAATCTTATTTTCCGAAACAGAACTCCGCTCCGGTAAAACCACTCTCCCACCACTCAAACCCACAAAGAATGTATAATCTCTTACCCTTACTCAAACCTCAAATCAAATCAAACCAATCAAATATGACCGATTTTTAAATCCCTCTTCTACCTCATAGTGGAATGAACTACGTGG
>CATKHJ010282101.1:0-16730 GCA_949750685.1 Vernicia montana | reverse complement strand
TTTTTATTTTTTTTTTAATTTTTTCATTAATTCTCAAGTTTTTTATTCTTTTCTTTATTTTTTAGGAATTTCTTTTTTCCTTCTTTTTTATGCATTACTTTCTTTTATTGATTTTCAATTTTATTTATTCTTTTCTTTTTTTTTTCTTTTATGTGCATTATTTTATCTACAATGTGACTGTTATAATGGATTAGTAAAGTAAAATATTTTTTTTCCATTATTTTAAGTTAAACAGTAATTATTAATTTCACTAATAAAAGTGAATATATATGAAAAAAAAAATTATTATAAAATTTGATGTCAAACTTTTTGTAATAGGAAGATACTACTTGAATTATATATGATATCATGGTAAAATGTTCTCCATCTATTTAATATACAATTAATATTTACTAAACAAATTATAAAGTGCTAATTTTGAAAAAAAAAATGAAAGTAATTCTTCTTAGTAAAATAAAATAATAAAAAAAGAGAATGATGGTTTAGTTGTAAATTAAGTCATAACGGGCCAAAAAAGAAAAAAAAAAGCAATAGGAACATGTTTTCCAATTTCAAAATTAAAAATGATTTTTCTATATTTGACAAATGAACATGTTTTACAATTGAAAATGATTTTCCATGGAAAATGATAACAACAAATTTTTTTTTAAAAAAAAATAGAAAACATAAAATATAAAAATGTTTTCTATAAATAAACAGCCTCTTACCTTTTTTGCTTTAATGTGTCTTTAACATTATTGGGTCTACTTCCTAAAAGTCAAGAATTGGACTGAGACTGTATATAAGGTGCTTGATATTTGGACTGGGAGAGTATAATAAGGTGCCTGATATTTGGACTGAGAGCTAAGAGCTTAGTAGTTATTTGATGTTTGTCGTTGGAATGTTAAATCCGTCTGTGGAAGCTGAAATCTTTATTGCTGTTTATTTGAAAAAAAAAAAGAATTTAGTTTTCTAGAAAATTTTTATTATTTAAAAAAAAAATTAAAAAATAAGTTTAAAATTTTTTTCATTAATTTTTCGAAATAAAAATACCATCACCATATCACTATCACTATCACCACTGGTTCACCGTCTCCACCACCACCATCGCCACCACCTTTTTTGTTACCATAATTACCACCTCCGCTGCCGCCCCCACCACAACCATCATCACCTTCATTTTCATCACCACCACCATTAGTATTTATATTATAACAAATCATTACCACCACCATCATTATTGTTAAATGAACAAATTCTCTATGTTTTGAAATTAAAAATAATTTTTAAATCATAGCAAATAAACGCGTTTTCCACTTGTTTTGCAGTTTACTTTGAAAATGAAAATAAAAAAAAAAATTTATGTAAGTAAACAGACCCTTAATTGCTCATGAAAAGTTGTTTGAAGCTCATGACGCTTCAACTACATTCTCATTGACTTGGGGGAAGGCCTTAGTCTCAGCACTTATTGTTTTCCATTGCTAATTAGATGAGGGAAAGCTTTTAGTTGCTACTCTACTATGCTGGAGACGTTGCAGCATATGACGAAACAGATAAGGATAGTTCTTTGGTTATTATATAATTGCATATAAGCTTCAACACATGTTCCATGATAGATTTATATATGTTCTATTTGATTTAAGTGTATTATGTTAGATATCAAAATTTATTATTGGTTTCTTCTCAAATAGTTAAAAAATTTCAGCTTTTGAGTGTATTAAGTATGATGGGCTCTACTTTCTTTGAAATAAAGATGGCCATAGATTTAGTCACTGAGAGTTGTACTACAATAATTTACACTTGTTAGATTTTAATTCAATTAAAGAATCTACTAAAAGAAATTTTCCAACTAACTTTTAGTAGCATATGTTCAATCTTTAGCCTAAAATATTGCTCTATGAATGGCCTTCATAATTATATGATATAGACAGTGTAATTACCTGACTTGAAATTGGTTCCAAATAACCTGTTGTTTTAGAACTCAACTGTAGCTTAAAACAGTTAACCCAGGTTATTTAGAAAGTACTAAGTCGACCTACCCTAAATGGGCTCAAAATAGTTAACCCATGTTATCTAGTCTTCCACTTTTGATGTGGAGTGGAATTTTCTCCTGCTAGGTTGGTGCAGGTACTTACATTCTCCCCTCTTTTAGTTTGCTTTGGTGACATGCTAGGTCTGTTGGTGCGGGTTCTTACATTCTCCTCTCCTTTAGTTTGAGGCGAGGAGTACAAAGTCTAACCGTGCTACGTTGGTGTGGGTCCTTACATTCTCCACTCCTTTAGTTTGCTTTGGTGATGTGCTAGGTCATTTAGTGCGAGTCCGTACATACGAGGAGTTCAAATTCCGATCATACTAGGTTGGTGATAAGTGCTTAATTGACTATATTTTACCATTTTTTTAAATGTATTTCATCCTTAAATTGAGTTTGATTTGTTTGTTTAGTGTTTTTCCAGCATTCTTTTATGTTTTAGGAGCCATGGATCGATCTATCAAGAAACTACGAAGCCAAGAAGCAAAAACGAAAGAAAACGGGCAAAAAATCAAAAGATCCAGTAGCCTACACGCCCAGGGATAAGCCCTTATCCCTGGGCGTGTACCTGCCCCTGTACATAATGAATTCCATAAAAAGGGCAGCAGCTTACACGCCTAGGTATAATGGCTTATCCCTGGGTGTGTACACGATACAAAACACCTTTAAAAGACATTTTTGAGAGAAAGAATGGAGCTTTTGGAGGCCTAGGGAAAACCCTAGCCGTACGGCTGAGAATTCTTAGATTTCCTTGGTTCATAGATAGTTTAGGACTTTTATTTTCGAGAGATTGAAAGTGTAAATCAAGATTAAAAATCCATCTTTATATAGATTTAAAGTGGAAATCAAGAATTGAAGAGTGGATTTCTTCAACATCATCCATGGATGGTTTGAGATTCCTTATTTCTTATTTCTTTTATTTATTATCTTTCAATTCTATTATGAACTAATTATTTTCTATTTAGATATTAATGAACCCTAATTCTTGATTGTATGGATTCAATAATATAAGATTTGATTAATTCATCTTTAATTGTCTTATTTCTATGATAAATCTTATTATTCTAATTGGCAATTGCTAGCTTGTTGATTAGATATTATTTCCATGTTAAATGAGTAGAGATACCTTAATATGGATTGATCACTCATAGGGATTGAGAGTTGCTTGGGGCACTAGAGATAAGCCTACAAAACCCTTTGGTATTTTGTTCCTTGTTCTTAATGTATGAACTATTTGATTGTGTTTGAGAAGAGATTCCTTGCACTTTACCTAGGGATTATGGATTAAATCGCTCGAAAGAGGTTTTAATCTAAATTAATGGAATGTTAATTTAATGCATTGTTTGGTTAATTGATTCCATTTTTCATGACATTTATGAGAGGCTAGGGAGAATCATATCTAGATAGCTTTACTCTTATTTATATCTATCAATCTTCTCACGTTTTAGTTTAGTTTTAGTTTTAGATTTAATTATCCTTGATTGATTATTCACTAGACAATAGTTGAAGTTTGCGCTAGCACTTATAAATATTCCTCGTGGGAAACGATACTCACTCATCACTTTATTACTTGATAACGACCTGTGCACTTGCAATTTGTTAGTGTGCGTTTCGGCACATCAAGTTTTTGGCACCATTGCCGGGGAATATTTTATAATATTAGCAATATTAATAGAGATTATTGATCTAGTTTTTATTTTGGTAATTGTTTTTGTTTTGATTTATCTATTTTATTTGTTTGTTCTATTTTACGTTTTTGTTTTGTTTTAAGTTTTTGTGTTGCAGAAAAAAAAATCTCCATGGTTGATCGAAACTATCAGAGTTGGAAATCCTACCCAAATCCAGATTGGGGATACCAGGGAAATCAGTATCACAATCATGGATACATCTATCCAACTTATTTCCTTGAAGAATATGCATGGGAAGCACAAAAAGAGAAGTCATCCCTTGAGCTTGTGTTAGAAAGATTCACTGAATCTACTGAGAATTGGGTCGAAAAAGTGGACAAAAGAAATGGTGCATTAGAAGCTGGCTTCCCAACTCAATTTGAAGTGGACACTACCTTAGAGGATGATGAGCATGCATAAGAGGAGCGTAGATTGGAAGAGATGTTTGTCACATTAGTGGAAGCTACAGATAAAAGATTTCAGAGCATAGAGACAGCTCTGAAATACCAATGGATCTCTCTTCACAATCTAGAAAATTTCGTTGGGCAAATTTTGAAATTGCTAAGTGAGAGACCTGAAGGCAATTTGCCTAGCGATATCAAAGCCATTCCGGATGAGCAACAAAAGACCACTACCGTCAATTGGATGTGGGATGATGACAATGAGGAAGACGAGAGTTGTGAGGCAGATTTGGGAATGTTTAACAAAGAATTTGACGAGGATGATTGGTTAAGTGAGCAATCCCAAATTGAGCCATATTTTGACATGGGTGGAGTGAGTTCAAAATTCTTTTCTGATGACAGTGAGTTGTGTGAGAGCTTGGAGGGGGACACTATGGATCATGAAAACTGCATTTTCCTTATCATTCCATCCCACTCACCTTTTAAAGAGAATATAAATAAACCACTCACAACCCCAATACCCACCCTTCATATACCCCAAATTCCATCGAATGAACACCCAACCACAAATGATCTTACACCATTGCCACCTTTCTCTAAGTGCGAATTTGTTAGAGAATTAAGTATGTGGTCAATACTTGTAGTCTTTAAATTTTCTTTGGGGAGGGAAATTTGTTTTGTGGAGGTGTTAAAGCAAAAGGTTAGTGAATTTAAGTGGAGCATCTCGGAATTGCTAGAGGTGACTGAAATTAGTGATGTTCCTGCTCTCTTGGGTACCAAAACTGAAATCCCTACATCTAGTCCGTGGGTAAGATTGTTCGATGATGGTTCTGAAACTGACAAACTTGGGGAGCCAAAAATATTTATTGTTGATGAAAAAAGGTTATGCAAAGGCCAAAACCTTTGTATATTCTTTTTTATCTTAGCTTATAGAGGTAGACAGCACAAGGCAACCTCCACACCATTGGTAGAGGATGAATAAAGTTATCGTCCAGCTAATACAACGTTCAAGAAGCGCTGAATGGGAGGCAACCCATTAATAGTTTCTGTTTTTATTTTTTTTATGTTTTATTTTTTTTATTTTTTTTTTTACTTTGATCGGATCTTATACTTTCTTTTTAGTTCAATCTCTTTGTATGTAGGATGATTTTGACCATGGATAAATTTGACTAGAAGAAACACCGCAAAAGATTCATTGGGACATCATTCAGGGCAGTTCATTCTCTCTTTTACTTTTTCATTTTACTTGTTTTTAACACATTGGAGACAATGTGTTACTTAAGTGTGGGGGAGAGGTGTTTTATTGTGCCCTATCTTTTATTGAATTGAATTGTGGTGATAGTTTGATTTGAAATTAACTCTCACTAGTGATAAATTAGTCTAATTTTACTATGACAATGACTTGTTAAAGTGTGGCTTAATTGAATTGATCATGTGTTAAGGATTGAATGTCGTGGTCATGATTTACATGCCTGAAATTTGAAACTTTAGTTACACTTTTTGAACTTATTTTATTTCACTGTTACATTTGTTCTAGTTTAGTAGAATTACTTAATATCTTAAGTTGCTTGTCTGTTTGTCTTGAAAAAAAAAAAGATTGTGCAAAGAAGCTTTAAAAATATTTACATATTCCACTGTTCTTGACTCTTTTAAACAAAAGGAGTTGAAATTATGAATAGTGCTAGTAGCCATTTGAGTGTGTGATTCCAGCTGAGTAACTGGAGGCCGGCACCACAAGTATTTGCATTCACGTAAAAAGGCTAGAATGACAATACAAACAAGTTGGGCTCCTTAGTTAATTGAAAAGAAAACATGATAAAGAAATGTATGATCAAATTATTAAAGTGAATGAAAAGTCAAGGGAATAGTCAGACACCTAAGAGAAAAATATTTATAATTCTATTTTACTTAAACTTTTGTCTCTGTGGAATTGTTTGCTCAAACTTGTAACTTTAGAATTTAGGTTTCAGTTTTTTGAGATTTGTTTTAGAGATTTCTTGATTTGGCTACCATGTTTGAGAATTGGCACTTGATTGAGGATGTTGTGCCTTGCTGATTATAGGTTGTTGTCAATCTTTTTGAATTTCATTGACTGGAGAGGGTAGGTTTTATTTTTACTATTGTTACGATTTAATTTGCTTGAGGACAAGAAAATACTCAAGTGTGGGAGAATTTGATAAGTGCTTAATTGACTACATTTTACCCTTTGTTTTTAATGTATTTCATCCTTAAATTGAGTTTGATATATTTGTTTAGTGTTTTTCCAACATTCTTTTATGTTTTAGGAGTCATGGATCGATCTATCAAGAAACTACGAAGCCAAGAAGCAAAAACGGAAGAAAACGGGCAAAGAATCAAAATATCCAGTAGCCTACACGTCCAGGGATAAGCCCTTATCCCTGGGCATGTACCTGCCCCTGTACATAATGAATTCCAGAAAAAGGGCAGCAGCTTACACGCTCAGGTATAAGGGCTTATCTCTGGGCATGTACACGATACAAAACACCTTTAAAAGACGTTTTTGAGATAAAGAATGGAGCTTTTGTAGGCCTAGGGAAAACCCTAGCCGTGCGGCTGGGAATTCTTAGATTTCCTTGGTTCATAGATAGTTTATGACTTTTATTTTCGAGAGATTGAAAGTGTAAATTAAGATTAAAGATCCATCTTTGTATAGATTTGAAGTGGAAATCAAGGATTTAAGAGGGGATTTCTTCAACATCATCCATGGATGGTTTGAGATTCTTTATTTCTTATTTCTTTTATTTATTATCTTTCAATTCTATTATGAACTAATTATTTTCTATCTATATATTGATGAACCCTAGTTCTTGATTATATGGATTGAATAATATAAGATTTGATTCATTCATCTTTGATTGTCTTATTTCTATGATAAATCTTATTATTCTAAATGGAAATTGCTAGCTTGTTGATTAGATATTGTTTCCATGTTAAATGAGTAGAGATACCTTAATATGGATTGTTCACTCATAGGGACTGAGGGTTGCTTGGGGAACTAGAGATAGGCCTACAAAACCCTTTGGTATTTTGTTCATTGTTCTTAATGCATGAACTATTTGATTGTGTTTGAGAAGAGATTCCTTACACTTTACCTAGGGATTAGGAATTAAATCGCTCGAGAGAGGTTTTAATCTAAATTAGTGGAATGCCAATTCAATGCATTGTTTGGTTAATTGATTCCATTTTTCATGACATTTATGAGAGGCTAGGGGGAATCATATCTGAATAGCTTTACTCTTGTTTATATCTATCAATATTCTCACGTTTTAGTTTAGTTTTAGTTTTAGATTTAATTATCCTTGATTGATTATTCACTAGACAATAGTTGAAGTTTGCGCTAGTACTTATAAACATTCCTCGTGGGAAACGATACTCACTCATCACTTTATTACTTGATAACGACCTGTGCACTTGCAGTTTATTAGTGTGTGTTTCGGCACATCAGTTAGTGCGAGTCCTTACATTATCCCCTACTTTAGTTTGCTTTGGTGACGTGCTAGGTCTCTTAGTGCGGGTCCTTAAATTCTCCCCTCCTTAGGTTTTTGACAAAGCTAGGTCTCTTGGTGCGAGTCTTTACATTCTCCTCTCTTTTAGTTTGCGACGAGGAGTCCAAAGTCCAGTCCATAACCAACCTCTGCTCCACAAATATAGCCCTATCGCTATGGCCCACTAACTCCTTAAGGTGGCTTTGATACCATTTATAATGGTTTAGTTCGAAACTGACTCCAAATAACTTGCTTTTTTAGAGCTCGGCTCAAAACGATTCACCCAAGTTATCTAGATAGTACTGAGTCGGCCTATATAAATCGCTTAGCTTTCTCATTCATTTTTTATGTGGGATTTTCACCTACTTTGGTAACGTGCTAGCTTAACCTAACACCTCAAATTGGCACTTGAAGTTCGCAACTCTTTTGGTGTGGATCCTTACATTCAGCAACTTGCAAGCCTTATCAGTTTCAAGATTTAAAGTTGGAGCTTGTTAATAAAATTAAGTTCTGTTGTAGCAGTGAAAATTTTGAGCTGAAAATTAATGTAGAAAAATAAATTCTAAAGGTTGCCTGTAATTGTTGTCTAAACAACATATTAGCTTATAATTTTGATTTCCTTTTACAATTTGAACTTCTACAAAAGTTTAGCTATATATAAAAATTTGAACTTCTCATGACATTTGATTTTGGAACTCTAGTGTCAGCAGTTCAACATATAAATTATGAGGGGCATACACAACTGTATATGTTAATTTTTATGGGGTTAAGCCATTAATAGCTGAAAATTCCCCTTATTTTGCCTATGGCATATACAACTGTATATGTTAAATTTTGTAGAGTTAAGTCATTAGTAGCTGAAAATTCCCTTTGTTTTGCCTATAAAAAAAAAAAAAAAAAAAAAAAAACCTCAATCTCTTGTACAAAATTTAGAGTTTCAAGAAGACTACACAACTTATAATATTTATCTTTGACACATACACAATATGTAATATATGCAACAAGTAATCCATCATGCATGGCAATTTTCACCATCATAATTTCATCAATCATTAGTCGTCTCAAATGAAATTTAAGAGAAGAAGTTTATAAAGCTACACAAGTTATGAATACAATATAGAAGATGTTGTGGTGAGTAGAAACTATTTGCCTCTTAAGCCTTAACTTCTGTGTGTTAAGTGACATTATTATAGAGGTAGAAGATATGACCTTTCATCTTCACAAGGTCAACCTAATAATAATACCCAGAAAAAACTCTATTTGGAATATAGTTCATATTCGTACCTATCTAAGACCTAATAACAGTCTCTGTATTTTTTGTTTTCATTTTGATTTAGTTTCCTTTGATGTATAAAAGTAAAAAAGCTTCACTAGCTAATAACATAATGAACAACAAACGAAACATCTACAGCTATAAGAGAAGGAGAAGAAAAAGAATGAGCCAACAAACAAACTCCAAATCAAGCTCCAAAATTTTGAACCCAATTAATTCAAAATTTCAATCCCATTTCAAATTTGTAAAACCCAACAGATCCATAATAAGAAGGAACTCAAAAAAAAAAAAAAATAGTAAGTGGCGTCAAAAAAGAAAAACCCACCTAAAAGTAAGTCTTCAACAATAGCAAAAAGAAAACCCAACAAACCTATTTTAGAGAAACCCATTTCAAACTTGCAAAACCCAACAGATTAATAAAATCAGAACACAAAGGAACTCAAACTAAAACAAGAAAAAGAACAGTGATCGAATAAAGATCTTTAGTTATTGGAATGGGTTGGACTCCTTATGTGGGTTGCTTAAGAACTTTATCAAGCCTGTAAGACAAATAACGAGCATGAGAGGGCTAAGCATTTTTACTTGGAAAAGGCTCTCTGATGCTTAAGTTAGCTATAGATTTCTCTTTGGCTATGAGGAAGAGAATGGACCTCCTAATAGCCAATTTTTTAGTAATAGAAAGGGATGAGAGTATGAAGAATTAGCTACCTTCTCCCTTAGGTATTCTTTCCTTTTATACTCAGATTGTGTGGTAACTTGCTGGGGAAGGAACGCGCACCTTCCCAGACTCATGATGAATAATCTATCCTTTTTTGGGTTGGTGGACGACTTCCATTGTCAGATAGGTAGGCACTCGAATATTGGTCCTGATGTGGGACTAGGTAGGTGTTGCTTTTCTTATTAGGGGTCACCTACGGAGAAGGCCTTCATTAAATGCTAAATGATATGTACTACAATTATAGTTCATGTGATCCTTAGCTCATTGACGAGGAGGATTGAAGGGCCAAAGAAGTACCTTGATGCGAGGAGGTGTTCTACTGATCCTTTGGTTGTAATGGAGAGCCTTTCTATTTTGGGCTTGGGTGAGAGCCTTTGAGAAGGTTGGGCTTTAATCAAATTAGGCCCAGTTAGGAGTTTGATCAATTTTATTCCTCATCAGATGCCCCATATTCCATCGAGGCGAGGTGCTATAGAGTATCGGTGAAATACATCACTGTCTCTGAGATTACTATGAAGGGTTTACTTCAGCCATCATGACTTGAAAATCAGTTCTGCCAGCTCGTCTTCATCATTCAGATAACTACTTCAAGAAGATGTACATTCATAGTGAATCTCTTTATCTTCTGACAGCTAAGACATTGTATTAAATGACAAGACATCTTTTGAAGTACTAGTGGATACGTGGCCCAGTGATAGCCAAAGACTTCAAAGATCATCTTTAACGTGTTAGTCTACGCCGTTCCTGAATTGATGATAGGAGCAGTTTTTTATGAAAATTTTAGGTATAAATACCCTTCTTCTTTATATGCCAGAACCTTTACTGCTACTCTTTTCTTTCAAACGATCGGTGTTCCTCTGTTTTTGCAATTTTCCCTCATCTCTTTGCAAATCTCTTATTTCTTCCTTCGATCATCCTTTTTTCGTTCTTCTAATGGCTCCCAAACATGATTATGCTTCTTTTCTGGATTCTATGGTGCAACACTGGAGTTTTGTCTGTCCAAGCACTAAAGATTTAGACTTTCAAGGTTTTGAGAATAATTTGTTGGAATGGCCAGGGTTTGAGCTTCGTATTCCTTTAGCAAATGAAAGCATTTTTAAGGCTTCTGGTGATGCAGATGAAATTGAGATTCCCAAGTATGATAGGAATTATATATTTTTCTATCATCAATTGGAAGCGGGACTGAGATGGCCTCCTTGTCCATTCTTTGTAGAGATCTTCAATCACTTTTAGGTGAATCCAATGTCCTTGCATCTTCTGCTTCGAGGTGATTTGCATTGCTATAAAGGTTGTTCCTACTGCTAAGGCCTTCCAAGTCTTTTTCAAAATTATCAAATCATCTGAAGGAGGTTCATGGTGTACCTCGACAAGGCCAGGTCATCGCCTCTACACTGGGAAAGAAAATAAAATTCCCAATTGAAAGAGCAAGTTCGCTGTCATTGTCAGGAAGGGGGAAGGCTTGGACTTTGGGTTTTTGAGCAAGTTCATGAATCCCGCTTCTAGCCTCGGTGATTGGCCCTCTGATTTGAGCAAAGAGAAGAAAATCACCATAAAGACCATCACCTGAGGTAATACCCTTTATGATATAAAGAATTTGGGCGTGGCCTACACACTCAAAGATACTCAAGGTATGGTACCACCTATTTATTGTTGGATTAAAGGTTGTCAGGGTGAGTTGCACCTACCCTCTTCGTGTTCTTTTATTATTTTGCTTTCTCTTAAATGATTTCTAATCATATCTTCATTGTTTCGGCAGTGGGATCTATTGTTGAAAATTATTGGAAAGCAATTGATGATCTCACCAAGGATGTGAGTGCTAAGACTTACAACTTGGATGCTCCGCTCCCTGTTCTCGATGAAGTGACTGGTTTATTGAGGCCCCAAGCTAGTGTTGATTAGTAGCCTATCGCCGAGGAAGTATCAGCGAAGAGAACAAAGAAAATAGCTTGTCATGGTAAGCCCTCAAGTGTTAAGTTTAAAGAGCCACTTTCGACCAAGAAGACTAAGGCTGGGTCGTCTCGTCTAACGACCTTGGGGAAAGGGAAGAAGGTTTTGACATAACAAGGTAAGAATAAATTTATGTTACCTCCTCTTGTGTTAGCGGGAAATTTTCCCTTATTCTCATTTCATGATGATTTCGATGGAGATGAACTCTTTTCTGCTCTTTTTTGCCACCACAAAATTCTACCTGAAACTTCTGACCTCGTCTTGGTAGTTTCTTCAGAGAATGTTTCAAATCATCATCATTCCGAGCTGAGTGGTGGTGAAGTGGAAGCGATCGAGGTAGAAGAGGCAATTTCAAATCTCCGAGGTGGAGATGTTGAAGTCAAAATCTTAAATCCTCTGTCTTTTGAAGTTCCTTTTGCCGAGGTTCTGGTTTCATCCGAGGTTCTTGCCTCATTAATTTCTATTCTTTCCGAGGAACCTACCTCACTTCTTCCAAGTTTATTTTCTTTTCTTTCTTTTTTATGAAATTTGCTAATGTTTCTTTTTAATTCATGTATTGTGATTGAGTTCCACTATATTTTGGTAGGTGTCGTTAATATTCCAGTTGCGGCAACTGTGTTCACTTCTATTGCTCCACCAGCTTCTGTGCCAGTTATCTCATTGACTATTCCAATCATATTGTCTCATGTTCCCTCTGGTCGAATGGTTTCTATTATCTCTTCGATTGTGCCTATTACTGCAGCTGAAGAGATGGAGGAAATTGACTTCACTACTTTTACTGCTTCCTACGATGCTCCCCCTTATACTCCTTTAACTACCATTGCTGTTGAAGGTGTTCCACTCCTTTATGCTACCGAGGATGCCCCCCTTCCTCAAGCTAGGTCTCGCGGCAAGGGTAAATCTGAGATCACTGCTCTCACCCCTCCAGCCAAAAGATCGAGAGTTGAAACTTCGTCTGTTGGGGCGAGTATCGAAATAGCTGAAGAGTAGGTTGAAGAGCAAGTGAAAGTGAGATCTCACCTTCATCCCCCTACATTTTTATTCTTAGGCAGGAGGAACGAGGTAGGATCGGAGGCAAATATGTCAGATAAAAGGCCTCTGTCTTCTTTTAAGGGGTCAGATTCACTTGGGCCGGGCCATATTAGGAAATTAACTGCTTTACCTAAGGATGCTCCTCCTCCTCCCGCTGCACGATCCTAGCTATTTAATGCCATATCGAAGGCCATGTTCAGGATACTTAAGGGGAGTGATGAGTTCAAAGAAGCAGATGGCTCGCTTCAGTATGAAAACAATTTGGCCATCACCTTGCACCCTCTTCCTAAGTCTTCTGGTCAATTACAATCTTCATGGTGGGATTTGGTGGAGAATGAAATACATAAATGCTATGATGTAAGTTGATCTTTAATATTTTTCTCATACCTTTGAAGTATTTTGTCTCACTTCGTTACTTTCATTCCTCTACAATTTATTAGAACTCTTACTATTTTTAAGGAACGACTTCAATCCTCTAATGAATATTATATCGAGGCTCGCGATGCAACTTTTAAGAGTAAAGAGATCATCATGTCATTGAATGCCCAACTTGGAGCAGCATACGAGGAAATAGATGAGCTGAAAAGGAACTCGGCTTGGTTGGAGGACTTGGAGGTTCTTCAAGATGAAAATGCGGAGTTGAAATCCAGTAGCTTGAGCTGGCAGGGGGAGTACTCAAGGTCTATGGAGCTTCAAGAGAGGGAAGCAAAAGAGGCTAAAGCAACAATTACCTCTCTTCGTCAAGCTTTAGAGGCCAAGAGCAAGGAGTGTGATGAGGGGAGAGATTCCTTGAAAGAAGCCGAGAGGCAGATTGAGGAATTGCAGAGAAAGGTGTTCGTCTGTGAAGACAAGCATGATGATGTTGATCTGCTCCGTGATGATCTTTCTTTGTTGCGAGGTCAACTTTTGTCCAAAACTGACGAATTATTTATTGCTCAAGCAAGAGTTCAAGCTGCTGAATATCGCAAAGAGCGAGCAGAGACAGAACGTAATATGGCTATCACTAACTTCCTCAAATATGAGAATTACAAGAAAAGGGTGCTTGCTGAGGGATTTGAAAAAGCTTGCCAATACTAAAACATGGCCCTCGATGCTGCAGCGCAAACATTTCTGGGGGTCCTTGCTGCAGTTAAGAAAATCATACCAAAGGGCTTGCCTCTCCCTCATAATGATTCTAATTTCTTGTAAGCAAGGTTAGGGTGGAGAGTCAAGTTCCTGAGGTATCAACCCCTCTTGTAATTCAAACTGAAAAAGGGGTCATCTAGCTCATCACATCTTGCCCCTGTAGTTTCAGCAAGTCTTCCTGCCTCAACTTCAACTATTATGCCACCAACTCTATCTAAGTCTACTATTGCTGAGCCTTCCTAAGAAGCTTAATTTTTTTTTTATCCTTTGTAGAACATAGGATTTTTAATAAAATTGTAAATGTAAGTATAATTATTACATTGTTTATGATGAGTTAATGAAGCTTTCTTCGTTCATATAGCTATTAGATTTTGCTTATTTATATCTCGCTAGTGTATCTTCATTTGAATTCATTGAATTTTGCTTCAAGGAATTTCAAATTTTTTACTGTTTTATAGTCTTTATGGGACCTTATCTTCCCCCCTTTAAAGAGGGAATTCTTTCCCTTTGATAATTAGCTCTTTGATAAAATTTGCGTGGCTTATTTCTTTTATGCCTCTGAGATTGATCTTTAAATGCTTCATCTTTACTGAAGTCTTTTTGTACCTACCGATCCAGGACTTGGTGCCTTGCTCATTTTGGCAAGGGCTTGTGCCTAGGTTTTACTAGGTCTTTGATGCCTGCCGGTCTAAGACTTAGTGCCTTGTTCATTTTGGCGAGGGCTTGTGCCTAGGTTTTACTAGGTCTTTGATGCCTGCCGGTCCAGGACTTAGTGCCTCATTCATTTTGGCGAAGGCTTGTGCCTCGGTTTTACTAGGTCTTTGATGCCTGCCGGTCCAGGACTTAGTGCCTCGTTCATTTTGGCGAGGGCTTGTGCCTAGGTTTTACTAGGTCTTTGATGCCTGCCGGTCCAGGACTTAGTGTCTTGTTCATTTTGGCAAGGGTTTGTGCCTAGGTTTTACTAGGTCTTTGATGCCTACCGGTCCAGGATTTAGTGCCTTTTTCATTTTGGTAAGGGTTTGGTCGCCTCACTTAGTTGAGGACTTTTATTCCTTGTTTATTTTAACGAGAACTTTTTTATTCAAAGAAGATTTGTTGGAATAGAAATTTGCTTTCTTTCATTGATTGGATCATTGGTAAGACATTTTGAAGTGTTGAATGTTCCAAGTATGAGGAACTTCAATGCCTTCCATTGTTACAAGCTTGCATATAGCTGGACCAATAACCTTTTTAACTTTGAATGGGCCTTCCCAAGTTAGGGTGAGCTTTCCTATTCCTTCTCGTTTTCCTGTGGCTTCTAGGTATCTCATGACTAAATCGTCTTCAGTAAATACTTGATATTTGACCTTTTTGTTGAAATAATTGGTTGCCTTATGTTTATAAGCATCCATTCGAATGCCTGCTTGATCTTTGAGCTCTTCGAGGAGGTTTAGGTCTATTCTTCTTGCTTTTTTCATTTTCTTAGTCTCCATAGAAATTAACTCTTCCACTTGGCATACCTATGTCAACAAGAATGACAGCTTCTGTTCCATAGGTCAAGCTAAATGGAGTTCCTCCAATTAGCTCTCTTGGAGTTGTTTTGTAAGACCACAAGACGTGATGTAACTCGTTTTCCCAACTTCTCCCATATCCATCGAGTCTTCTTTTTAAGCCATGTAAGATAGTTCGATTGGTCATTTCACCTTGGCCGTTGGTTTGTGGATTAGCAATGGATGAAAAGTGCTGTCGTATGTTGAGGCTCGTGCAAAATGCTCTTATCTTTGCTTTGTCAAACTGTTTTCCATTGTCGCTGACTAACTGATAGGGGATGCCAAATCTGCATATTATGTTTCGCTATAAAAAGTTGATAACTTTTTCTACAGTGATGGTGGCGAGTGGTTCGACTTTTACCCATTTTGTGAAGTATTCCACTAAAGAGAAACTTCCTTTACCCTGAAGCCATCGGGAAGGGCCCAACAATGTCCATTCCCCATTTTGTGAAAGGCCATGGACTATGAATTGGGATCTGTTCCGCAGTTGGAATATGCTTGCCACTGCTAAATTTTTGGCATGCAGGGCACCTCTTGACCATCTTCACAGTATGTTCCCTTATTTTTGGCCAATAATACCCCTGTCTGATTGCTTTGGCAGCCAACACTTTGCCTCCAATGTGCATCCCACAAGATCATTCATGAATTTCTTTTAACACATATTCTTCCTCTTTTGGCTTCAAACATTTTAGCCAAGGCAATGAATAGGCTCGCTTGTACAGGACTCCGATATGCAGAGAGAAATGAACACTTCAATGTTTGACTTTCTTCATTTTTTTTTGTCTGCAGGCAGTTCATTCTTCTTTAAGTAAACTTTAATAGGATCTACCCAACATCGTTCTTCTTATACTTCCATCACTTACTTTTCTTCTTGTATACTTGAGAAAACTAAAGACCCCATAAAGATTTTCCCTGGTAGCTCAGCAGGATAAGTAGCTGCGAGCTTGTTGAGGTTGTCGGCTCGACAATTGTTAGCTCGGGGAATCTTGTGAAACTAAATGTTAACACCTTTGTCTCTCATTCTTTGTGTCACGACCCAACTTTCGAGCCGCGACGGTCCTAGGGCATAGGTAGGCATAAGGCCACCGAAAATCCGTAGAACCTATTACTATACTATAACCAATCATGCATATACAATTCCCAGATCAGAACCCCAAACACATTACTATAACAAATTCAAATCATCTATTCATTAAATGTATTCCATTTACACAATACGATAATATGCTATATCTTACAGTCCTAAATGAAATTACAGAATTTAACCATCATAACAACTCAATATCACAATGACCATGGAACTCTAGAATTGACTCTTGGAGATACATACTCATTATGACATAATCAAAATGACAAAATGAAAACATGGACAGTGTAATTCCTAAGCGAGAAGATGATGCTTGAGTTTTACCTCGTCTCAACCTCTATAGCACCTGAAAAGAAAAACCACTATGGGGTGAGATATAAATCTCAGTGAATACACAATAGTTCAATATGTTATGCTGGCTAGATATAATATGGAAT
>CATKHJ010282059.1:0-33924 GCA_949750685.1 Vernicia montana | reverse complement strand
CTGTTACATTCTTTTAATGATAATTAAAAATGATGTTGTATTTTTTAGTTGAATTTTAATGTCAAAGTGGGTCCTATGACAGGTATGATATTTAACAGTGTTGACAGCCTATTCAAAGCTTATCAAGAGCATGCAAAGGCTATAGGATTCAATGTTTGCAAAAAAGCAGGTCACAAAAAAGTGGTGATACGAAGTATATTTCGATAAGTTGTGACAAAGGAAAGAAGGTTAAATATGAAAAATCTTCAAAGAGGATAGATTGTCCTGCAAGAGTAAATGCAATCAAGAAAGACTATAGAGTTTGGGTGATTTCAAAAACAAATCACAATTACATCCATGAATTGCAACCTGAGATGTCTATTGTGATGCCTACTCATAGGAATATGATTGTCAACATGAAGAGACTATTGGAAGCAAATGACATCGCAGGCATAATACCATTTAAGAATATCAAAATTGTAGAAGTGCAAACTAGTGGGCCACAAAATTTAGGATTTTTGCCTAAAGATTGCAAAAATTTTATTGAGAGTATGAAAAGGCAAAGACTTGGTGAAGGAGATACAGAGCCAATTCGCAAGTTTTTTGTTAGGATGCAATAAAAAGATAGAGACTTTTTTCATTTAATGGACGTTAATGAAGAGGGCAGACTAATGAATGTGTTGTGGATACATCCTCAAGCAAGAGCTGCATATGAAGAGTTCCATGATATTGTAAGCTTCGACACAACTTACCTTGTGAACATGTATAATATTATTATTTTATTTCTTTATTATTAAGTAAACTTTAATAGATAAAAAAAAGTATTACATATACTTGATTAGAAAATAATATATATATATATACACATTGTTAATATTTTGAATAGAGTTTAGAGTTGATAGTCTTTAAATTTAATCATAATCATGTATTTTTGGGTTACTTATGTCCATTTATATATATTGTGAACAGGTACAAAATCCCTTTTACTATGATTGTAGGCATCAATCACCACGACCAATCAATATTATTAGGATATGCACTCGTTACACATGAGGAAACAAAATCTTTCAAGTAGCTCTTCATAAATTGGCTTGAAGCAATGGGTAACGTACATCATAATGCTATTCTAACGGATCAATGCGAAAGCATCAAGTCAACTATGCCTAACACAATTCATCGATTCTGCTTGTGGCACATCATTTGCAAACTGCTGCAAAAGTTTAAGAATGTGGATGAATTCGGGCAGTCAATAAACGAGGTCAAAGCTCTCATTAATGATAGTTTGACAATTGGAATATTTGAGAGTAACTGGAATGATTTCTTGATAAATTTTGGGCTGGAAAGGAATGAATGGCTGAAGGACCTTTTTACAATAAGGGAAAGTTGGGCACCTATTTATTTGCACCATACTTTTTTGGGCTGGTATGGTTTCTACACAAAGAAGTGAGGGTATGCATGCTTATTTTGACAATTATGTTCACTCCCACTCTAAACTGAATCAATTTGTAGAGCAATATGAGATAGCGATGAGTAACAAGATACAAAAGGAGTTTCAAGCTGATTACGAATCAAAAACTAGAAAGGTTAAGTGCATATCAGATTTTGAATGGGAAAAACAATTCCAAGAGGCATACACAAATAATAATTTCAGGTTAGTTCAGGATGAGATTAAGCGCGTTTAGTACAATAATTGAATTCTGCTAACAGAAGAGGAAGAGAGGGCAACATCTAATGTGATTGGTGTTGAAAATTTTAAGATTATGGAGAAATGCATAATTAATAATTGGTACCATAAGGAGTTTGAATATGTTGTTGAGTTTAGACAAAATGGTGAATATTTAAGCTATAACTATAAGAAATTTGAATTTAAGAGAATTCTTTGCTGTCATATATAAGATTATGGAGAAAAGCATAATTAATAATTGGTACGACAAGGAGTTTGAATATGTTGTCGAGTTTAGACAGAATGGTGAATATTTAAGCAGCAATTGTAAGAAATTTGAATTTAAAGGAATTCTTTACTGTCATATATTCAAAGTTATGCCAATTAATGACTTGGAAGTTGATCAATGAAAGATATTCGTTAAGACGGTGGAGGAATGATGTTTTTAGATGACATTCTTTGATTTTCTTTGCTAGTGGTTATCCTTATATGATCGAGGAGTACAAGAGTTTCCGGCAATTGGAACTTTGCTTTCAGGAGTGTACAAATTTGGCTATGGATAGCAGAGAGAAGATGGAATTTGTAAAAAGAAAATTAGTAGCTATGAAGAATGATTTACTGAATTGGAATGAGGCTATGGCAGCTACTGAACATCAAACATCAAACACCAACACTGGACATAATGATTTACAGATTGGAGGTAGACCTATATTAGATCCATATGTTGCAAACAGTCGTGGAAGGCCAAGGACTAATTGTTTTAAATTAGGATGTGAAGTTGTTATTGGTAGAAGTATAAACTCAAACCGATTAGGCCGCACTAATCGTGGAGGTGGAGGTCGTGGAGCAAATAACTCAACCAATCTTGCTAATGAGGTGCATGTCAAACTTAATAATTATGAAAAAATGAAACTATTTGATTTTTGAATTATTAATCATTAAGTTTATTGTGTTGAATGATTTGCAGATCGATGGTGGAGGGCTAGATGGGATTAATCTGCATGACCCATTTGTTTGAACTCAAGGCAGACAAGTTAATTAATTAGATAGTTTGTTTTTGTTGGTACAGTTTAATAAATATATTATATTCATAGATTTAAATTTTTATTCATAGTAATTGTTTGTTAAAGTTAAAATGAAAAATTAGTTATATTTAATATTGTTAATTTGAAATTGTATCAAAATTTTAACTTAAAAGTTCTCAATGTTGACTGATATTACATTACTAAATTTTGGTTTTGTATAGAAGGTTATTACATTTCTTTTCAGGAGTAATTTAGAAGGGTAACTTCATTACTTTTGAAAATAATTTGATAGTCTTAGTTATTTAAGTATCAATGCATATATTTATTGATATAATAGTGGATATGGAGGTTCTTCTAGTACAATGGTGGATGATTGGTTATACTAATGTTTTATTGTATTGCTTATCTTCTTTGTTGAATTTGCTACTATTTTCATAATGTATTAGTTAAATAGTTGTAACTGCTGAATATTGCAACATATGTTTTGCTTATATTCTTCTTCTATAAGCTTCTTGTTAAGTTGTTAGTGCTTAGTCAGCTAGTTAGTTAAGTTGTTATTAATTAGTTCTGTCTATTTTAAGTTCAGTTAGTTAGTTAGCTTTAGTTAACAGTAAGTAGCTTTAGTTATTAGCAAGTTGTATAAAAGGGCAGTAGCTCCATATGTTTGTGAGTAAGGAAGCACATATCTTTTCTATGAATTCAATTTTGCAATACTGAACATTGGTATTGGTTTATCATGTAGTTGTTGTCATCCCTTTTTGTTGAATTTGCTTGTGTTATTAATTTGTTGAAAATCAGTTGCTAGTTGTACTGATGTTTTTCTGTATTGGTTATCTTCTTTGTTAGATAGTTATATGTACATTTGAAGGCAAAATATTAGAGATTGGTGGGAGATATTCATTTTTTTTTTAAAAGAAAAATGTGAACATTTTCAGTATGAAAATTCTTAAATAAAATCAAGCAAAAATATCAGGCAGTTAATTAGATTTTAGCAACTAATAAACATTCACTATGTACATACGCATTGCATGAATAACATTGTTCATTCAATATAAATAAAATAAAAATACATAAAATTAAGTAATTAAAAACACATTGTCTTAAGTTCAATAAAGTATAAATATCAAATATAAGCCAATACACATCAAAAAAATGGTTTATGATAGTTTTCCAATAAAAACTCATACAATTATTATCTCCACCCGGTCACTCACTTTGACAGAACCGCGCACTAACTCCTAGTACAATGTGGATCTTTCGGACTGCGACATTGTGAACTTACAAATATCACCTTGTTAGATGTCAAGTTCCTCCACTACATCCCTCCAACCATTGGTAAATCTGCACAGGTAATGCTGGCCACTAAAGCTAATCCAACTACGAGAATGAATCTATCGATGTTCATAGCATACATCAAAAGATCTCCCATTCGGAGTAGTCTTCACCTTGATCGTGGTGCTTTCAATTCCAATGATATTAATCACACTGAATGTCGAAAGCGATTGCAAATACCATTTACAAGTAAATCATTTTATTGATATTGAAATAAATAAATTTTGTAAACGTAATAATCCATTGAGATGTGTGAACATTACCAAATGGTTCCTATACTTTTGAATTCCGCATTTAACTTCAAAAGTAGAACCGGATGAGTTACGGTCAGGTGATGGAGGCATCGGAACTCCTACGTTGTCTTCATCAGATACTAATATATGTAATTCCAATCCATTGATCTGGAACAACAAAGAATAATTTGTCTTTATCTATACAGCTTTATAAAAAGCTCTCATCCTAGTAATCACAGCACAAGAACATTGTGCCTTAACCTGTACATTTCATGTTGTTCCTTCATTGCCAATCAACATAAAATCGACCGTGGTCCCATTAGGTTCATTATTCATAACTTCACGAGGAATTCTCTGCAAATTTGAAACAAAAAAAAACATATAATAATTATGTTTTTGAAAGTATACTAACAGTAATTCATCTAAAAATAAAAATAATTCTAACAGAAGATGTATGAGAATCAAAAATCATGAAAACCTTATCAAATAGTTGAAATCGATGTTTTGCGAGGATACTTTTTTCAAGAACCAATCCAATTGGGAAGCCATTGTTCTGTTGTAAAGGAAGGACAATACCAAAATGTGAAAACAAGTAAATTAGAATCCCAAAGAAAAATTAAAAAAAAAAATACATTATGTATTGGAACCTTTTAATCTGTGGTTTTAATTCAATAGCAAATCATCAAATTAAAAAAATAAAAATAAATATCAGTGGAATGTCAGTGAGAAATATAAATATCCAGATATGCCAACAACAACTACTAACAAAAGGGTAGCAGATAATGCAGGTAACAAATACAAAATTGGAAACCAGCTCTTAAATTGAAAATTCATAAAAATAAAATATTTATTAATTAAATGAAAGGTAGAGATTTAGCTAATTGTAGATCTATTATTTTTTAGCTATAGATATGGAGAATAAATTATAAACTAGCTCTTAAACCAGTGCAATTGTACAATAGCCTAATTTCATATACATAAATACTAAATAAGAAAATTTAAGCTAAAAAGAAAATTGAGTGTTATCACCAGAACATGTGTGTGCAATAAAAATTATAACATTTCAATCAAAACAAACCAACTATTCAAATTCATGAAAAAAAAATAATATATTGTAAGTTGATCACAATAATTTATTCAAGGACCTAACAATGATTAGGCTTCAATATACGTTTCGTACTTAAAATGATCATGAATAGGCTACAATGTTTAACCCAATCAAACCTAGTTAAATCAAAATTACAATTCCTTTCTCATTGTCAATCTATCCACAAATTTTTCTAAACAGAGAAAAAATTGAGGGAATATTATATCAATGTATTATGGTTAGTTGTAATAAAAGGCAGGAGAAGAAATCGGCGGCGTCAAAGAAGAATATAGGAATTCCAGGGTTTACAGAGAAAAAAGATAATGATGCAAAATGAAAGTATTTGTCCAACAAATGGAAATTACATATATAGTCATATAAAACAAAGTCGTTTCACTGTAGACTATATTGTGAATTTGACTTTTGCTTATAATGTTATGTATAGATATATAAATTATACATTATTTTAAATAATTAAAAAATTATAAGTAAACATTATAATTTAACTAATAAAATCTTGAAATAATATTTATTCATTCAAATAAACTATTTGCCTATCCAATATGGATGACGCTTCTAATTGTGAAAATGAAAAATCAAACATATATGCCTATATTTTCTCAATATTATTTGGCCTGGATATTAAGTTTATTGCATTAAAAATAACACAAGAAAAAAATTCATAATAAAAAAAAATCATTTTATAAAATATAAATTTAAAATAATTTTTTTAGTATTTTGGTGATACCCTAATCCCACGTTACAAAATAACTTATGATTTGAACTATATATAAGGTGATGTAACTTATCCAATATCATTTGTCATAGTCTATCAATCAACATGTGTTCACATTATTAATTAGTGAGATATATATTGTTTTAGGAGATATTATATATAATGCAAATATTTATTATAAATTTTGAATACAAAGTACAAACTTGCAAATTTAACAACCCAATATGAACAAAAGTAAATTCGAACAATTAGGACCTCTTGGTCCCAAAGCCTCACTCTTAATCATCCAAGCTTGGAATCATTAGCTAATTAGTAAGATATGATAGGGCCAATAATAATAATAATAAAGACCAAGTCCACCATTTATATCACTTTTCCCTATTTTGTTTTTGTTTTTTTTAAGCAGCCTTATTTTGTTTTATTAATAAAAAAAAAAAATAGCTTAAACTTTTTTTAACTTTTTTTTCATGCTGCGATCAACTGTATAACCATGTAATGAAATGTTGACTGTAGTCGGCGTTGATTATGAAGCATAAAAGGTAACAAAGCAGGTACTCATTTTTTTGAGACGATGCGTGTACTTATTTTATGTACATGCAAATCGCTAAGGATAAAACCATGTGGCCAGAATTTAGCTGACTAGAATTCTAGAAACTAGCATTTAATGCTACCAAAAGATTAATATATCCATTGTGAAATTAGGTGGTAATACAAAAGCTCCAATGGCGCCATACCTGCTGAAATTTTTTCCCTCTCTTCTTCCTTTTTATTTCCCACCAAAACCATTAAACACTTTATGATTTCCAAAGCTCACTTAAAATTTTAACGGGCTGAAGATACAACGTTGGCCTCATCAATGGTAATCCAAAGCTTGAATTAACTACTTTATTATTCAATGAAGATTACGAGAAAAAAACTCTTGAAATACTCAGTTTGGGTTGTGTGTGTATTAGATAAAGAGGCCATTTTTTTTTAATTAACTATTATTAATTATTGACAAAGATGATTAATGGATTGTGTGTATAAGAATCAGATTGAAAAAATATTGTTTGGAAACAAGTTTGAATCAAAATTTGATTTCAATCTTAAACAAAATTTGATCCAAAAATTAAAACAATGAATAGTGAAAATGAGATAAACTACAATGAGAATCTAGCTCAGATGATGGAAGATATTTTTGGCATAGGAGAAGATGATAGTTTGTTTGATGAAGGTGGAGGCGAATACAATTGCGAAGAAAATCAATCTTATTATAATGAAGAAATAAATTCATCCAATGATTTTGATGAAGTTACAAACAATGATATGGATGATGATTTAAATAGTAATTTAGAAGTACAAAATAATTTTAATATTGAAGAGGGTCGAATGCCATGTATTTCTATGGTAGCTATTTCGTATACCTGATTATGCCTGATTGAAATAGTTAATGAAAAATGATATTGTGTTTTTAGTGGAATTTTAACAGTAGACATATAATGTAAAAGAATACTTGTTTTCAAACATGATTAAGTTATTGAAATAGTTACATGATTAAGTTACATGTTTGAAAAATGATGATCTATTTTTTAGTGCAATTGTCTTTTTGAATTGAAAACATGATTAGATGTGTTTGTTAGGCACGCAAGCAAAAGGAATGTTAATCCAGATAATGGCAGTGGATTAGCTTCATTTCCAAGCACCAATCATGTTGCCTCTGCTTAGAGATAAAGATTGCAAACTTTTTCCACATGAACAATAGAAATTGGTCAAGTCAAACCAGATTATAACCTGATATACCATATATAAGATCCCTGCTTAGTTTTTGTTGTTCTATTTGCTTTCATATTGAAAACAAGTCTTCCGTTACATTACTAAAATAATTAAGTTGTTATATGTAGATTACATTACTAAAAAAAAGTATACTGTTAAGTTTAGTGAAATTTTAAAAAATAACTATTATTTAAAAACAAGTCTTATGTTTATCAGATGATTTGTCTTGTAGCATATAATAAATCAGGTTAATAAGTAATTAAGTTAAGTTATTATCTGTTAAAATACCAAAAAAAAAAAATTCCTATGTTACATTTTAGTGAAATAATAAAAAATAACTATTGTTTGAAAACAAGTCTTCTGTTACTCAGAGGAAAAACATTTTATACATAGCTACGGTATCGATAGAAATTATGCTACATTATTTGAATGTTAAGGAAAAATGATGTTGTGTTTTTTGTTGGAGTTTTTACAGTACTAGTTATTTTTCCACTGAGATTGACCCTTTTATTATATATAAAATATTTTTTCATTAGTATAATAAATAAATTGGAACATTCATGCATGTGAACATTTTAGACTAATGAATTGAAACTCTGTTACATTCTTTTAATGTTAATTAAAAATAATGTTGTGTTTTTTAGTTGAATTTTAATGTCAAAGAGGGTCTTGTGATAGGTATGATATTTAACAGAATTGGCAACCCATTCAAAGCTTATCAAAAGCATGCAAAGGCTGTAGAATTCAGTGTTTGCAAAAAAGCATGTCACAAAAAAAGTGGTGATACGAAGTATATTTCGATAAGTTGTGACAGAGAAAGGAAGGTTAAATATGAAAAATCTTCAAAGAGGATAGATTGTCCTGCAAGAGTAAATGCAATCAAGAAAGACCTTGGAGTGTGAATGGTTTCTAAAACAAATCACAATCACATCCATGAATTGTAACCTGAGATGTCTATTATGATGCCTGCTCATAGGAATATGACTGTCAGCATGAAGAGGCAATTGGAAGCAAATGACATCGCAGGCATAAGACCGTGTAAGAATATCAGAATTGTAAAAGTGCAAGTTGGTGGGCCATAAAATTTAGGATGTGATAAAGCTAACTCTAGTCGAGGTGGAATAGTTCAATCTTCTCTTTAGTTGAATTTGAGTTGGTGCGACCTGCAAGAAAAGATAAGAGTCAAGTGGGCTAGGCCTAATGCCTAGAAAAACCACTCCGACGATCAAATTAATAGATTGACTCAAATTAGGTGAAACACTTTGTTTCAATAAGTTCTTTGTATATTGTATGTTTTGTGTGTACCTGTGAAGGTTGATTTTTGAGGTATTTATAGATTGCAAGTCCTTATGTGGATCGAATATGAATTCTTAGAGCGAGTCAGATTAGGATGGCAATTTTCATGTTTAGCTTTGGACTAGGAACCAGATTAGTGACAACGTTGATCCTGGCATTCCAATATTAGGTTTTTAGGTATATCTGGTAGCTGGGCTTGGCCCATTACATCTTTTGATTAAGTTCGGTATATTTTGTCTCATATCAAAGGTCCCCTGTTTCAACGAAGTGAGAATTTTGCGAGCTTCGGTCGAAACAATTCTATGCATAAGGCATTTACTTAATGTCAACAATATCGTTATATCCAGTCTAGCATTTATTTACTTTCGCTTAAAGTTTTTCACTTTGTTCAGGAATTCTGAGAGTCTTATTGCGTATCTCTACACGCCTGACAAAATCCCATATTTAATGCTATGGTACCTTCTCCTATGGAGAGCAATCACGTGGCTTGATACTGGCCATGAAGACAAACAGTTTTACTTCATCTCTGCCGCCTTTTCACAAATTTGTGATGATTACCCAGCGCGTATTTTTAGGGTTTTATTTTTCTATAAAAACCCTTCCTTCTTCATTCTTAAAGCTTCCTACATTTTTTATTCTAAAAAACTTTCTCTGTTTTTGGCGTTTCCCAACATCCTCAAATTCTTACTTTTTCTTTACTTTCTCTTAAATTTATTGTTAATTTATCCTTCAATGGCTCCCAAAAATGACGAAAATTCCTACCACAACATTCAAGCAAACTTGGAAAATATTTGGGGAGACATTACTTCAACTCTGAAGAACTCATATTTGAATGGGTTTACTGAGAATTTAGAAGACCAAGAGAAATTTGCAGTGGATTTCCCCAAATCTTCTGATAGAATATATGTGAACCCCGAAGTCCCAAATACAGCAGAGATGATTAAGTATAACGATCATTGAATCTTTTTTTATCATTAAATAGAAGCGGGTCTTAGATTCCCTCCATCCCCATTTCTGGTTGAATGCTTCAACTACTTCTGCATCAACCCTATGATGCTTTCACCAAAATCTATTCAAGACCTACACCAGTTCGAAGTTGTCTACAAAGCCTTGGGACTTCGTCCTTTTGCGAGGATGTTCCAATATTTTTTCAAGTTCATTTGTTCTGGTGACAGACGAGTATGGTGTACTAGTTCGAAGCTAGGGCAAACCCTTTTCATCAACAAACCGAACAAGGTGAATAATAGGCACACCAAGTTTGCTATTGTGGTGATAAAAGAAAAATACCGAGGTGGTGAGGTGGTGGGGAGCTCTTTAAGTTCCTGCAGTGTATGGTCTTCCAGACATCCCTTCAAACTTGCTACCGGAGGAGATCATAGCCATGGAGACTCTCATTAAGGACAACTGTTCTTATAATATGGGGAAGCTTGATTTTTCTTCTCAGATAAAAGATGCTCGAGATAAGACTATTCGTCTTGTCATTATGAAAATTAGGGGTGAGTTTTCACCTTCTTCCAAATGCATTGTCCAGCCGACTCGCCATAAGTCGAGGCTTTCCCTTTACCAGAATCTTTTCAAAACTTCTCCAGCTGACTCGCCATAGGTCGAGGCTCTCCCCTTACCAGAATCTTTTCCAAATCTATCTAGCCGACTCGCCATAGGTAGAGGCTCTTCCCTTACCAAAATCTTTTCAAAATCTCTCTAGCCGACTCACCTTAGGTCGAGGCTCTCCCCTTACCAGAATCTTTTCCAAATCTCTCTAGTTGACTCACCATAGGTAGAGGGTCTTCCCTTACCAGAATCTTTTCAAAATCTCTATAGCCGACTCACCTTAGGTCGAGGCTCTCCCCTTACCAGAATCTTTTCCAAATCTCTCTAGCTAATTCGCCATAGGTCAAGGCTCTTTCCTTACCAGAATCTTTTCAAAATCTCTCTAACCGACTCACCTTAGGTCGAGGCTCTTCCCTTACCAGAATCTTTTCCAAATCTCTCTAGCCGATTCGCTATAAGTCGAGGCTCTTCCCTTACCGGAATCTTTTCAAAATCTCTCGAGCCGACTCGCCTTAGGTTGAGGCTCTCCCCTTACTAGAATCTTTTCAAAATCTCTCGGGCCGACTCGTTATAGGCCGAGGCTCTCTTCTAGAGCCAACTCGCCATAGGTCGAGGCTCTCTTCTCGAGCTGACTTGCCATAGGTAAAGGCTCTCATCTTTTTAAAACTTTTCGAGCCGACTCGCCATAGGTCGAGGCTCTCCCCTTACCAGAATCTTTTCAAATCTCTCAAGCCGCCTCGCCATAGGTCGAGGCTCTTCCCTAACCAAAATATTTTCAAAGTCTCTCGAGCTGACTTACCTTAGGTCGAGGCTCTCCCCTTACTATAATATTTTCAAAATCTCTCGAGCTGACTCGTCATAAGTCGAGGCTCTCTTTTCCATCCTCCTTTATCTTGAAATCACCCACACTCGTCACCCGGAAGTGTCTAAGCACTCACCTATACACCAAGCTGGTTCCTTTTCCCATCTTCCTAAAATCACCTATCAGATAACCAATCATTGGTTCAAGGTATCTAGTTTGCATAAACACCTTTCTGCTTAGGGCCTAGATTACCCATTATGGTCATCACTCAGAAATATCACAAATTTGTCAGACCCTTCTAAGATAGCTTTAGAAACCCACTAAAGAATAATTTGCAACCTACAAGCCACTTTGTTCCAAGATCATTGCATGCCAAACTGCATTCATAACATACACAGAGCAAACGCATGAATCCACCCTCTTGCATCCATACATTCATCCGTTACATGCATAGAGTAAAAGCATCGAAAGAGTCACATAAAAAATCATGCATACATGAGCACGCATCATCGTCATCATCAAAACACATAACATAAAATAAAAGTGCATACATTAGTGCATGGTCATGATAATACAGTCATCCAAGGAAGTACTGTCTCCCGCCAGGGGAGTAAAAAAGAGAGAGAAGAAGCAAACAACAAATACAGTCATCCAGCAGAAAAAATAGAAAGTAAGTTAGCGCCAACCTCGCCACCAGCAATCGGTCAGAACCAGCCTCCTCTCCTCTTCCTCCGAGGAGCATCCTCATCACTTGTTCCCTGCAACTCTGACATGTCAAGGCGTGTGAGAAGTCCAGCAATAGCCACCTCCATCCTATGGGAGATGCGGCAAGTGCGCCGAGCATAATCTCTTGGAACCTATGTAAAGAATAATGTCAGATGCTTTGGATTCTTTCCAAGCACAAAAGGGTGCAATGAAAATCCTACCTAAAGATCATTTCCAAAGGTAGAAGAAGCAAAGAAATCCATACCTCAACAATATCGTCAGGGATCATATGCTCGCCTGGGCGAACAACATCAGGAAGTCTTCACGTCCTCATGACACCATCTACACTATGATATCTAATCTGCTCAAGGACTTGATATTTTATATTCCATTTTGACTATGCTTCGAAGCTAAGCAGTCGTCCTTCACCCGACCTGACCGTAGTAACAATCTTTCACCCAATTCTGACCATGAGCAACCATCCCTCTAGTTCCTTTTTTTCACGCCTTTTATCCAAAATCCATCCAAATCCTTCACCCAGAAATATCTAAAAATGATCATCTAGACATCTAGACTTCCCTCTAGTTCCTTTCCTCGCCTTTTTATCCAAGTCATCCTTATCCTTCTCCCAAAAATATCTAACCATTAGCCTAGATATCCCTTTGGTTCTTTTTTCTGCTTCCATTTATCAGTCAATCCACCTATAAATGTCTAAAAACTGTCACATAAACATCCTTGTGGTTCCTTTTCTCTCCTCTCTATCAAAATCCTTCAATATTCCACCCATAAATGTCTAGAAAATGATCACCTAGACATCCTTGTGGTCCATTATCCCATCAAACCCAGTCATATTCTCCACCCATAAATGTTTAGGAACAATTGCTTAAACATCCATGTGGTTCCTTTTGCCATCTTCCTTTTCGACCATGTCTCTCACCCATACATGTCCAAGCGTTGACCTAAGTATCACTTTGGTCCCTTGTACCATTCCTGCTCCTGGGTTCACTATCATCATAATCGTCTTACATACAAGACAATTCTGATGAGGGGGTAACTGTGAACCCTCAATTTTGCATTCTCATGATGCAGCTGCAGCTTGACACCTGCTAAATTTAGTGCGCTACACAGAGCCGGTACGGCGGTCCCGCTAGCTGGTTAGCGAGCAAGGGTCAAGGGAGCAACGCTCTAGGAGCAAAAATGGACTTTCAGGCATCATACTACAATGATAATTAATTTCGGATCCACCGCTACTGACCAGTAATTTTTCAGACTTTAGAATACCCCGGAAACTGACCTGGAAGCCCCGAAAATTGACCTGGAGGACAGAAAGACTCCAAAGTCGAGCTGCCACGTGGATGTTCGAGAGGCAGTCTCACGGTCGCCTCAAAGGCTGGTTGTGGACGTGCCAGACGTCTCTCGGCCACCTTGACCCCCTTGGCACATAAGCACTAGCTCGCCTGACATGCATCGTACTGACGCATGTCAGTCACGTCAGTACGACACATCAACGGCCGCCGGAGATCTGCCAGCCTCACCGGTGGATCCTCAAGCCTACTCAGCGACTGCTGCTAAATTTTGTGCGGATCAGCGCAGAGCCTAACACAGATCCACAGCCCGTCCTAGTGGTTGTCCCCTGTGCACAAAAATTTTGATTTTGCCCTCATTTTCAGCCATTTTTAGTCTTTTCACCCCACCTCACTTCACCTATAAATATCCCCTCCTCCTTTTCATTTTTGTACACCCCTCAAGCTTTTATAGATTGGCTATCAACTTGCTTGTCTCTCTCTCTCTCTCTCTCTCTCTAATTAATTTCTCTTCGATTTTAATTAATTTTAGGTTAATTAATCATATTAATTAATTATTTATTTTAATTAATTAATTTTTTTTAAGTAATTAATCCCCTTTAGGATTAATTTAATCCAATCTACCATTCTATCCTCTTTGGGTTAATCTCACTTAATCCACTCTCTTTGAGTAGAATTCCCACATTCCGACTCTGATAAAACAGAATTTCGGTCCCAAAAAATACTTCGCCCAGTCAAAATCTCCCAAAGAGAAGGTACAACATCTTCTCTCACCGACTCAAAAATCTCACCAAATCAAATCAAATCAATCTGATCAATCACTAAACCCCTCCACCTCACCGTGAAATGAACTACATGGGTTTTGATCCTCATTCAATGGGATACGTAAGCATGCTTTGTAATACCCCAAGTTCTTGATGATTCTAATGTCATAAGATATGCTATAAGGATGAGAATTAAAGCTTGATTTTTTTTTTTATGAGATCTCATGATTGAATTGTTTGCATAAGTTTCATAGAGTACATGATTGAATGATGTCTTGGATGATTTGATCTAATTATGGATGAATGGAATAAGTATTGTGGATATCATAAAGGAAGGAAGCAATTGCAAGAATGTGGGTTAAATGTAATGTGTTGATTTGCTTGGCTATAGCATAGCATTGTGTGATTTCTTGAGTGTTCAAGGTTAAGGTTGTTTACCTTGTTTGATAAGTGTGCTATGAATATGTAATTATCAATGGATAATGATTCCCAAATGTTTCATGATGATTAAGTTACGTTTGTGATGGTTTTAGATTTATAAATGCAAGTATTAAGAGATGAATGGACTTTAGCTTCCAAGATTGGTAAGTCTTGAGTATGATTGATGTTTGTTCTGTGTATGGTATGATTTTGGTTTGATAGATGTTAATGTTAAAGATTTGAAAAGTCTATTGATTGTTTTGAGTTCCATTGTTGATGATTAAACCATGGATATGTTGTTTGTGATGGGATGAAGCCTGAGATGAATTTTAGTTGTGTAATGTGTATTAAAGATTGTTTGGATGTTTGGGTATGAGTTTGATAATTTTGGATAAGAGAAAAAGGAAGGTTTTGGCCTCTATGTAAAAGTCAAGCCCGTGACTTTGAAGTTCACGACCGTGACTTATAGCTGCTATAGAAGGTTTTGGTTCTAGATAAAATTCACGCCCATGACTTTGAAGTTCACGGTCGTCAACTTACAGTTGCTATAGAGAGTTTCGGGTCTGTGTAAAAGTCAAGACCGTGACCTTCTTAGGTCTATAAATAGCGAGATATATTGGGTTTTTAAACAAAATCTGATTCTCTCTTCAATTATCTTGACCCCAACAGACCCCGAACCCTCTCAAACTCCATATATGTTCCTCCATGGCTAAGACTAGTCATTTATACTCAAGATATTAAAGGATATACAAGATCTAAGGTGGATTTCTCTATGCATTCTTGAAGATTTGGATTTGAGTTTGATGGAGATATTTTGGATAAGTGTTCAATCCTTCAATTTTCTTTATGGGCTTTGTTATTAGATTATTATAGCATCTTCTTTGAGTTAGATAGAAGCTATTAAGAATATTTTTGCAAGTAATTGATTGATAGAAAGATTTTACTATAAACCCTAGAATTGATTTGGGGATTTTTGGTTATGGCTAAGAGTTATAATTGTTATTAAGGTTTTAGAATGATGGATCTATGGTTAGATTTGTGCTATCAAGAGATATGGTTAAGGTTTCATGTGATATGTTCAATTTTTGACTTAGGAATTTATGTGTAGGCTTGAGTAAGCCAAGAATTGGATGAACTATAATGCAATTGAGTTTATTGGAACGTGATTGATGGATTATGACAAGTGAGGTAAGTTATAAAATATTTGTTCAAATGCTTTCATTGTGCATTTCATTTTGAATGACCCATATTGTTTGAGAATATCAATATTCTCATTTGTTAAGACCGTATTGTTTAATGAAATCAAGACTCATAAATGTTATCATTATTGAATCCAAAGTTAATGTTATTGAATCTATCGTAATTATTGTTGGATCTATTGTAAATTTTTATTGCTTTATTATCGAAAAGTCTAGTTATTTGAATTCATTGTCATCGTCAATGAACCATTTGTCATTGATTGTGTCTATTGTTATCATTGAATTTATTGTTATCATCAATGAATTATTTGTCATTGATCGAATCCATTTTTATTATTGAATCTAGGATTATTAAATGAATTCATTATTATTGTTATTGTTTTTGAATTCATCATCATCGATTGAATTTCTCGTCATTGATTGAATTCCTTGTCATTGATTGACTCTATTGTTATTATTATTGAATTCATCAAAGTTGTTATTGAATTCATTATTTTTGTTATTAACTATTATCGATTGAATCGATTGTTAGCATTATTGATTCCTTTGTTATTGGTTGAATCCATAGTTTCTGATTTTTTTTTAAATCATTTGGACTGAAAGGTCTTTTGACTCCATTGTTGATAAATCTCTTCATTGAAATCCATTGTCATTGATTATTGAATAATCAACATTTCAAATCTTTTTAATGTAAAGATTTGTTGCTTTATTTTTGGTGAGTCCTTTTTCCTCGAATGTCATACGCTAAAGATTAAAAGAAAAGTCCTTTTATTATTAATTGTCATTAAAAGACCATTTGTTACTGATATCGCTATCATTCTTGTTAACTTGTTAACATATTGTTTATTAAAACCATTAATCTAAATGATGACCATTTGGGCTAATAGCCAATGCTAATGAACCTACCAAGTTATGATCTAGCTAAAACCGTATGACAAAACGCCTTACTAATGGGGGAAAAGAACCATTAGACCATGTGCACTGGTGACTCTACTAACCGGGTCTATAAACTTGATCAGATATCCTCGCAGGCATGCATTGGATTTATAAAGGGAGAAGTTACTACCCTTTTTATATGTTATGAAGACTTATAGGGATAGTGGTGTTGTCCCACTCATAATATCTCATTTGATATATGGACTTGTTATTAAGACACATAGGGGTTTATGGTGTCGTCCCTCCCATGGGTTCTCACATATGTTATGGAGACTCGCGGTGTTGTGGTTATATTAACTCGAGTTCTCCCATGGTTATAGATACTCGCGGTGTTGTGGTTATATTAACCCAAGTTCTTCCATGGTTATTAAGTCTCGTGGTGTAGTGGTTACACTAACCCGATATCTCCTAATGATGATATAATGATTGATTGATTCTGTCATAGCAGATCCTTTTAATACCTCTCTTTGGGTATTGAACCTAAACCATTGTTAAGCATGATTGTTCCATTGCTAAAGTTAATGAACCATCCAATGTTATTATAACTACCAAGCCAATATCGAACCTTTGAATGTAAGACAATATTACCTATGGTATATGTATATATGTATATTGTTTTGTTCATACCGATTCATTGCTTCCTTGTGAAACCCAGTTTGCATGCATTTCATAAACTTACTGAGTTGACGGCTCACTACATCGTCTGTTGATTTTAGGTCATTGTATATAAGTGGATGGATGTCCTGTAAGCTGGACTTCTTGATTGTATTTCTCCTTCAAGAAGCTATAATGTATATGCTTATATTTATGTTGATGATGTTGCTTAAGAGTTTTATTATTGTTTAAGATTTGTATATCTTATGGTTTGAGTTTTAATACTTCTTTGGATAGTTGCTCCGTAGTAACCAAATTATTTTAGTAATATTGATGGTATGATATTACACCTTTGAGAATGATAGTTATTAATGAGATTGTTATTTTAAGGATGAATGTATGACTGTAATAGTAATTGTTCAGTTTGATCCTTGATATGTTATGATCATTGGAGTGGTATGGAATTATTAATACAGTTAATATGTTTAAGCGATGGATGTTGATATTGAAAGGCTGCTTAGATGCATGTTAAGATTGATAATTGTTGATCCAGGTTGATTGTTGTTTTGGTTCTATAAGTTTTCGGTGGCCTTACGCCTACTCATGCCCTAGGACCGTCGCGCCTTCTAGAGTCGGGGCGTGACATGTTTGGAATCTAACTCCAAACTTCAAATTCAAATCCCAATCAATCCTTTTCTCCTTTATTTTTGTAAATATTTGTAGTTAATTAATGTAATTAGCTATTTAATTATTTTGGAGTAAAGGAGTGACCATGTGATTTCCCTAGTACCCACAATGGCTAGAGAAAATACTCTCATTTACTTATGGATGTTTAAATTACTCGTTTTCAATTTTTCATGCACTTTAAATCGAAAGTAATATTCGTCATCTATGAAATTAATTTTCAAGTCAAATCAAACTTAGGAGACAAATTGAAATTATTTAAAACCAAAAATCTAGTTCTCGAACTCAACCTAATTCGAAGGCTAGTGATTTTATCATTGGGTAAATTAATCAAAAATTAATTAATTGGAGTCAAATTGGATTTTTCCTTAATTTTTCTATTTAAATAAATTAGGGTGGCGACTCCCGAATCATTTTAAAAAATCCAAACAATTTTTCGAACGATAGTCATTCCAATTATGAGCACTGAAACTCGTACTTGAACCCCTTTAAAAATTACTTGCCTTTCCTTAAGGCATTTTCCCAAGTGAAGGGAGTATTCGAGCGAGGACTCACAATACTCTACATGCAACTCTCATAGAAAAATTAAACATTATTGGGAATTACCAGTCTTCTTATATACTTTTAGAAAATGTAAATATAATTAAAACTTATAATTGACCGTGTTTAATAATTGACAGATTTTAATTGGTGTATGTGTTTATCATGGTAATTCAAAGGTCACCAAAATTTTCATATAAAATCCAAGCTTAGTTCAACAAACCACTCATCCTTTTCATAATCAAAATCTGAAATTTAAGTTCATAACAATGTCTCAATCAACTCCTAACATGAAGAAAAAAATGATGGAAAATGGTTGGTATCTCCCTCACCAAAAAGCTTGGAGTTGCTATACTGCAATCTTTAGGAACAAGATGGTGATATGAAGAGGGAAGTCAAGGAATATCTGTTGAGGCATGTCATTGAGTCTTTTGAGCAGAATGTGCGTGATATGCTTTTTGAGAAGTTTCCTCTTGTGAAGATGTATGATCTGCTTTTGGAGGTTATTTAGGAAAAGAAGAGAAAACCACCAATCTATGTCATTCTAGACACCACTCTGATGCTTCAAGTATCAACATAAAATATTTAATGAATAAATAAGAAATTTGTAATGCCAATGAAAAATTTGGCTTTATCAAAATATTAATACCAATGACAAATTTGATTTTATTTAAGTTACTAATTCAGTATTTGATTTATTTTACATTTAAGTTTTTTACATTTAAATTAATTTTTAGGGAAAATTTATTATTTAAGTTTATGAAAATTAAATAAAGTTTAAATTAGAAGAATTTTTTCATTTAAAATAATTAAAAGAATATTTTGATGAAAAATATTTAAAAATATTTTGAATAGAAAAAAATAATCAAAAGAATTAAAAGGCAAAAATATAAATAACCTCAAAAATGCTAAATTTTGTGAGTTTTTCTAATGTGTTCACTATAGTTCATCTGACGTATATTTGAAGTGGCATGCTAAGTCAAATAGCTGAGGTGACGTATACCCGATATAACATGTCACGTCACCCACTTAGATGAGATTTTGACTGAAAACTCTCATATGATCCTTAATTGAAAAAATAAATAAAACTTTAGGTGTTCGCTTGTATCAAATTGAATTATAAAAATCTTGAAAGTGTTCGCTCGTATATTTAGGTGGCATGCTGAGTCAAATAGCTGGGGTGACGTATACCCGATATAACATGTTACGTCACCCACTTAGATGAGATTTTGACTGAAAACTCTCATATGATCCTTAATTGAAAAAATAAATAAAACTTTAGGTGTTCGCTCGTATCAAATTGAATTATAAAAAACTTGAAAGTTTAGTAATTTTTAGAGTCATTTACCTTATATAATTATTATATATAATAAAGATTTTTTTTTTATCTTCCATTTACAAATTAAATTATTGTCTTTTATATATATATATATATATATATATATATATATAGCCAAAGAATTATTGTCTTATATTGATGTGAGATTCCGTATGTTAAGGGATTAATTTCTCCATTTGGATAAGGAAAAAATCTTGTATATGTGTTTGCTGAACATTTGACTAAATTGAATCAACTATTCATTAGTAGGGCCCATATCATTGAACACTTTTTCACTTTGGCGCAAGTAGAATCGCAAATGGATAGGTTTGGCTGAATGTGAATTAGGTATATGTGGAGAATCTTAAATTACCTATTTATTTATTTATGATTAATTTAATTTAAAATTTATATGAATATTTAAATTTATATAATTCACATAAATTTTTATTTATTTATTTATTTAATTATTATTAATTTAATTATTTTTTATATATTTTTTAAAAAAAATTATTTTTATTATGTTATATTATTATTATTGACCATATTTTTATTTAATAATATATTTTTTAATTTAATCATTTTTTTTATATATTCTAATATTATTTCTTTAACGGATAATGTGCCGGGAAGGCAACGTAATATGCATCATTTCTTTAACGGCGATGGACGGAACTCAGGAACCAGATGGCACGTTCTTCATTTTGCGTTTGTCTTTTTTTTTTTAAATATATATATATATATATATTAATATGTCATTCTCAAAAACAAAAATATTAATTTATTATTGAACAAGTTTAATGGCAAATAACGGCCTTGCTATAGATGGAATTAGAATTTTAATTTTTGAAGAATAAGAATGAAATGTGTAAATGAAAATTAATTATAATTTACACCATAAATAAAATTTAATAAAATTTAAAAGAATTATTATCAATTTCTTTGCATATTAAAGACAATTTTAAATTTTTTAAAAGTTTAGAATAAAACAGCATGAATAAAATAATGAAAACTTATCATTAAAATTAAGGTATAATAAATTTTGAGAGACTAAAATTCTAAAGTAAAATTTTAATTTTCAAAATTTTCGGTGAGGAGGCATATGCTAATTTTTGTTTAAAAAATATATTTATTGGACAATTTTAATTTTGAAAACTTTGAGAGACCATGACCTCTCAAGAACATAAATTCTCTAATATAAAAAGTGAGGAGTTTGAATCTTGTAAATTGTTTATTAGTGGGTATCTATATTCAATGTGATCTAATCCATATAAATGAAGGTTATTTTTTTATTATCCTTTTATAATTCATTTAACTTTTATATATTATTCATATTCATATTCATATAATATGGGTGAGTTAGAATAGATAAATGGGTATGAGTAGAATTTGTCAATCTAAGCGCAAATAAATTATCTTTTATTCATATTTGTCTTTTTTCTTATTGACGTATAAAAGATGAAAGAAAAAATGTTTTTATATAAAAATAATATTACAAGAAATTAAATATTCCAATATATTAATTAATACTTTTATTATATCATTTTTATTTTCTTCCTTTGCAAGAAAACGAAAGAGTTAGAGTATTGTGAATTATATAATAAGAATATTTTTCTCTTCTAATAAAATTTTTTATTAAATTAATTAAAAAATTTTATTGTATTAATAAAGAAGAAATTTAAATATGAAATTCTCACTCATCATATTTAAAAAAAAAAAAAAAAGTGAAGGGATCAATTCAATTATATTCTATTGGTTTTTTTTTTTTAAGTATTGGAAAGAGAAATTTAACATTGGAGAAATTTAAATTTTGATATCCACTCCTAAATTATATTCGATTGGTTAATTCTTTAAAAATCAAATAAAATATTATGATTTGAATTTATAATTTTCTACCCTAAGATACAAGTACTTACATTAAATTTAGCGGCAGAGCTAGTTCATTAATTTTAGGGGACAATATAACATTTTTTTAGAAAATTATAGTGATGAAAATTTATTTTTCAAAAAAAAAAATCAGATCACTTTTTAATGAATATTAAGATTTTTTTAAAAAATTTAGGGGAGTGTTATCCTGCTCCAAGAATCCACCACTAATTAAATTACATGTTAAATCATTTTAATCAAAATTTAATATTTTATTTGTTTTAATCAAGCTGTCATTCTTCAAATAAAAAAATTTAAAATAATTAGTATTTTTTTTTTGCATTAATAAAAAAAATTTTAATATAAGTAAGATTCTAACTCTAAAATAATTAATGTTAAATTAATTGTAAAAGGGTAAGAATCTTTATCAATTAGTTTCGTGTTAAACCACAAGATAACATTTACTCAAAATCAGCTTTAAATTAATACAACTTTGAAAAGAAGACCCTACAAGCCAACAATCTTCTAAAAGAAATTATTTGTTTCCTATTGATAATAAGATTCAAAGTTATCCAATCTCTTTTTTAGTATATCTAATTTAAGACACTTAGACAAAATCTAATAGTAAGTCATATAAGATTTGTGCAAAAAATCAGGTTGTATTCTTTCCCCTCCTAATACTAAAAAAAAAAAAAAAAAAAATTCTAATAGCATAATATAAAGTATTGCTAAATTTTTGCTCAAAATTATCATGAAAGAAACCCCACCCAAATTTTTTATATATAAATGCAAAAGAGCATAATATTGTTTTTAATAATTTTTTTTATTAATTAGACAATGATTTGAATTTAAACTCATAATTTCATATACCCATCATTCTGAAAATAACTTCAATTATTTGTATCACTCTAAAATATAATCAATTATTTTTTTTTTTCAAAAAATAACCTTTAAATAAAAGTATTTATTTAGACACAAACATGAGACATGAACTTGTAGAAATGTGAAAGCAATAATTTATTTCATTATTTAAAAATATAGAAATGTGTATTAATGGGCCAAATGGCTGCATTCTTAGTGGGCCGACACTTGTCGGCCGCACCATTTTCTTTCTCACAAACTCTCAACACCGACTCCCAAGTGGAGAAGACGGAAGCCACTTGGTTGCTTCTTTCACTAAAAACCATCTTTCTCTTGTTCACATCACATTTGTAACTCAAAAAATGAATTTTGACTAGACAAAGTATTAATTACCATTACCTTCTCTATAAAGAAAGAAAATTAATTTTGGGTTTCTCTCAGAATCTTCTTTTTCGTTCTTTACAGTAACAAATTGCTTGTTTCAACTTGAAATTGAGCTTGAAACCAAACAAACAAATAAATAAATAAATAAAGAACCGCCTATTGATTAATTATTATATAATTTTATCATATGTCAAAGCCAAGACAAGGCGGCGTCTACTGCTCTTTATAACATTGTATTTTAGCTAATCTTGAAAGGGTTCTTGAAACTTTCCAATTTTAGCTCTGTTTCTTTCTCTTGAAACTTCGGCTTTGCCTTTGCCTCTTGATTTGTTATTGTGGATGTTACATGTGTTTTTTAAAGGTGGCGAATCCAAGAGAGAAAGGAAGAGTTTTAGAAGAATGGGTTTATCAGCCATTCTCAGAAAATAGTAATAATAATAATAATAATTCTCCATTGATATCTTCAATGCTTTCTGGGTTGAGTAGAGAAAGAGAGATGTCTGCCATGGTTTCTGCTTTAACCCATGTGGTTACTGGAGAGGTGTCTGATCCTGCAGCAGTAGCAGCTGATTATTATTGTTCAACTTCTTCTAGTGCTGGTGGTGGTGGAGCTAATAAGAGAAAGAGAGGAGAAGACGATTATGAAAGTCAAGACTTCACAAAGCTTGCTGGATCATTTGGTGGTGAAAGAGGTAATTTCATATTATTATTCTACTTTTTCAATAGAACAGTACTTTACAACCATTAAATATTCTCTTTCTTTAATTTTTTTTTTTTTTTAAATCTTTTCTCCAATCTAATTTTTTTTTTTTTTTTGGGTCAAATTTTTCTCCAATCTATTGGGATCCCATGGGTCTAATTAGTTACATGAAAAGAGTAGCCAATTTCCATCTCGGAATAACAATAATAAATTGATTAATAATCAAGATAAGAGAGTGGGTAAAATGAAATTTTTGTCTGAGGCTCAATGCCTCAGTTTAATGAAATTTTTGGTTTTGGTTTTTTTTTATAAAAAAAAAAAAAAAGAAAAAAAGATGAGAGGGTAAAATTGTCATTTCCAATCCTAAAAGAGATATTTTTCTAGTACATTAAAAAATTTTAGATAAAAATAAATATTTTATTAATTGATAAAATTAAATAATACATCATTATAATAGTTTACTATATTGTAATTTCTCAAAGAATGATATCAAAATAAATTAAAGATAACAAATAAAGATAATAACAATTTCTGCTCAAAAGATTTTTACTTTTAAAAAATATTATTAAATTTCAAACTTCTAATATATTGTCCTTGTGTCATGATATAGATATTTAACAATTGAATAATTAAAGCCACAACAAAGAATCAATGTCTTTGGCAACAAAAAAAAAAAAAAAAAAAAAAAAACAAAGAATCAATGTCTTTTTAATGCATTCATTGTGGTCGTAGTCCACTAGGATTTATTCTTGTCCTATATATGCACTTAAATGTCAATTAATTTAATGATCAAAGTCTTTTTTTTTTTTTTTTTTTCTTCAACAGGTACGGAGAGTTCAAAAATTGCCGCCGACGCCGCCACCACCACCATAACCTCACCAACACAAACGACATTCAGTCCCATATATGAGCACAAAAACGAGAGCTACAGAGAAGAGCCAAGAAGAAAATATAGAGGAGTGAGGCAAAGGCCATGGGGGAAATGGGCAGCTGAAATAAGAGATCCATTCAAGGCAGCTAGAGTTTGGTTAGGCACTTTTGACACTGCTGAGGCTGCAGCAAGAGCCTATGACGAAGCTGCTCTTAGGTTCAGGGGCAGCAAAGCCAAACTGAACTTCCCTGAAAATGTCAAACTCCGGCCATCTACCTCTAATCCAATGACAACCCAGTTGACCATTTCTGATTCTCCAAATACCCTTTTGCCAGTTCCTACATCTACTGAACCAATCGGTCATTCTCAATTGGTTTTGGGCGTTGGTGGTTATCAAAGGCAACCTACGAGTCTTTATGACCTAATGGTTTTGTCATCTTCAACAGCTTCCCATTTTCAATCTTCTACATTTGCTAATGCTACTTTTTCTTCATCTCCACAATCTTCCAATATTCCTCTGCTTTTTCCAGCTCCAACGCCCGGAGACTTGAGGGCTGCCACCAGCCAGAGTGGTGGTGCTGATATTTCACTACCAGCAGCGTGGTCAGATTCCGGCCATTATACTTCTTCATCTGGATAATTCATACATTACAATTTGTTTTTGCTACCACATTTTTTTACATGCATTTTTTAGTTGGATATTAATTACCTTTTTGTTATTATCATCGTTATTATTATTTTAGTAGGTTAGGACATACATTGTTGTTCCAAATTATATCACTTATGTAAACAAAAATTAGGAGAAAGTCAGCTGCATTTTATATTCAAATGACTTAAAAGCACTGCCATGAAATGATGAAATGTAACCCTTGGTCACAGCATTTTGTTTTAGCACTTTAAATACCCTAACCCAATCTCACTCGATAATTCCACCAATATTCGATGGATTAGTTGTTAGTTTGAATCCCTTATTCTCATGGAAGCGGAGAGACCAACAGGCTATACTTTGTCCTTGATTAGCCTCTAGCTACAGTAGAAGTTGACGATAAGATAAAATATCTCAAACTTAGCTTATATATAAACAGAAAGTGATGGATTTGAATAAATGCGAACAGCAACGCATCCAATAAATAGAATTGATTTACAACTTGCAGGTCAAAGGTTGTGGTAAATGGTGATGTATAATAGAAAAAGTATTAGTATTTTGATTGCAACTTCTTAATTTGCCAAATTTTGGACAATTCGATAGTTGATAATCGTAGAGGACAAAACTGTTGCAACTTGCAAACCCAATTGCACTGAATTGACATTTATCATATAAATAATGACCGAGTTGTCATATTGAACTTCCTTTCAAGTGAAAGGTGAATTGAGAGCGACAACCAGGCTTTGCCTTCACATCTAACTTTTATCTAAAACGAATGTGTCCAAATCAATCTGAAGCGGTTACGCATACACATTACATAGATTGTATGAAGAGTGCAATGTCACCCACTTGTTATGAGCAAAGCGTGTAACAATGATACCCATAAAATGTCAAACATCAACAATGGCAATGGCACTAACAAGGCATAAAGAACATAAAATTGTTGCTCAGTTATCCAAGCACAAATGGTTAAGAACGAACCATATAAATGAAAATAAATCTTAAACAACGCTCAAGAATTTCTTTCCACTGCTATAAAAACAAAGCCCATAGGTTCCTGACATTAGTCAGAGGTACGGTATGTGCCATAAGTATACAACAAAATCTTACTTTCAGTCCTAGGAAGCATGTCTCAGTTCAGTATCTCAGTCTGACAAGAAATAACTTCTGAGCAAATGCATGCCCTGATCAAACTTTGCCAGCAAAAGATTTTATATGGAAATTTTCTTCTCGCTACAGCCCACATAACAAAGCTCAAATTGAGCTAACCTGCAAAACACAGAGAAGAAATTGTCACCAATTGAACTTTTTGTGGAATCACGAGAGAGAGAGAGAGAGATCTACCCGCATGTGCAGTTACTGAAATCACCCCTTTCAAACTTTAAGAGCAGCTTTGTGTACCATGGTTTCTTTGTGTATTTGGTGGCAACTCTTCTCAACAAGATCAAGCAGTTTCTCCAAGTTCATCGACCATGAGTTAAGAATGTCATTGCTATCCTTTGCTACTTGGAAACAGACTATCCCCATTGGCCTGTCAATCTTTGCCACCAGTGCTTTTGACACAACCATGTCTGAAAGGTGCTTCTCAGCTTCCTATATTGGATGGACAAAAATTTAAGCATTGATAAATATGGTCAGCACCAAGCGCAAAGAAACCTCAAGCTTCAATCATGCTTAATAACATGTTCACTGAACCATCCTATTATTATTCATGATTCAACTAATCAATTCACAAATTCTCACTATTGATGAGTAGCAGCAATCCAACTTCAAGTGGTGAGGACAATGGCCCCTTTCTGCCCCCATCTTTCCAAGCCCCATTCAAAAAAGCAATTGACAGTATGTTGACAATAGCAGAACTATGTGGACTCAGAGACAGGAATGGCCTCCCCAAAATAACACTTTTTGTGGGAGTTTTATGCCCACTAAATTCTCATGTTATACAATCCATAAAATCTTCTAGTACTTGATAGTGCAGACAGCATAAATGGGACTGATTATGAAGAAAACCAAAGTTATACCAATGACATCCAAAAAAGCCAAGGATCCTGCGAAAATCACAGACATCTCTATGCATCTCCAGTTGCCAACTTGCCAAATAGTGCAATATTTGTCTAAATGTCTCTTTTAATTTGAAGGGGTTGTTATTGCTTAAAATAGAAGTATCTAGTTTCATAGTGCAATAATATTGTCATATTTTGATATTAAATTGAAGTGAATGGAGATTTAGTTATATTCTAGTATAATAAATTTAGCTCAGCACCCCCTAACACATGTCAAGCTCCACCACTGTATGGAGGCAAATTATGCAAATAAATCACAAAGGAAAACCAAAGCCAAGATTTTTCAAGCAATGAACAGGAAAATATCATCCAAAGCCTACATTTGGTCATGAACTAGTAACAATAGTAATTATGCAAGAGCTTATATTGGCAGAGCATGATATCATTAATTCCAAGGACCCCTTAAACACAAATTGAAAGTGAAATAAGGTTTTGGATCAGGTTAAGAACATGAATAGGATGGGAGGTTTCTTAGGTGAGTCGATTTTGGAAAATATAGCTTCTGTCTGTTAGTTGTAGGGTTGCGCATAGAGGCCTTCAAGATCCTTTTGAAACTCAATGAATGCTAAAACTTATTACGGAATGCCAACACCTCATGCCATATTCACGAGTCATTCCAAGGAAAGAAAGTAAACCTTTCTAAATTCAAATCCAACCAAAAAAAAAAGTGCCAATTAGGGGACACTATATTTTTAACCATTAAATCACGGTCGCGGTCACTTTTGCAGTTGCGGACGCGTGTAACGATAACGGAATCATCACTGCCATAACGTAACAATAACAGCCAACTGCTACGCAATTTTACCGCAAAAAATTGCAAATTGAGAAATATTAACATAAATCACTAAATTTAAGAGTTATAACTAATTAATAAGTATAATACCCTATAAATAAAGAGACTACATGTATAATTTTTGACAAAAATTAATAATTTAGATAATTAATAAGCATAATTCATATTTATAAAAAATAAAAAAAATAAAAAAAAAAAAAAAAAGGCTGACAAACTTCACAATGGCCGTTACACCATAATATAACAGCCATAACGGCTGTTACCGATGTGTAACGGCCGTTATGGCCATTAAGCTTACATTTTTTTTGGGGTGTTATATAACGTCCATAACGGTAACAGTAAGGCAAAATACCGTTACGTAACGGCCGTTATTTAAATCCATTATTTATGATCAAAGATTACTCTTCAGATTTGTAGAATATTAAAAATTGTATATTGTTACACTGAAGCACCATCTTGACAAGAACAATGAGTAGCATAAGCAAATGTGTAGGCAAAGGAACAAAAAAAAGGATAAGCAAACACATTAACAAGTGCACATGCGTATACATGTACATCCACATTCAGAGAGAGGTCAACAAGATGTCTTGGCTAATGGAGAAAGCAAAATAACAAAGATTGGCATAACCAAACCTGGATGCTGAGACACAACAACTCTGCAAGCCTCTTCACAGTAATCCTTGAGTAGTACTTTGAAACAACAAGGATATTCTGAAAAGCAATAAGCATGTTACAAATGAATACCACCCAAACTAAATCAATGATCAGAAACAAAAGCATTAAAAAAATGAAGAAAAAGAAAAACAAAGAAATATTTTTTGGCGTCTAGTATAATTTAGTGTCTTAAGCAAAAATTACATGTTCGATTATTCGTTGTTTCAAATCTTCTGCTGCTTTGTCACCCAAGGATCCTCCAAGCAAGCTTTTTTCAGTTTCAAATTCATCGTTGTATGTATTCCAAAGAGATGTCCATTGAATTACTTCCATTGTGACCAATTGTTTCAAAAGCACCCTGTGGCAGAACATCAAATGAAGACATGTTAGAGAACAGTAATTTGTAAATCAAATTCTTAAAGTGAAGCACTGAGTCATTAAAGCAATACATACTTGAACTTTGGAATTTCAGAAAGATTTTTATCCTCCAAGGTGGAATTCAAAAGGCTTGACTGCATTGGATCGTGTGGTGCTAGTACCAAGTACCAACAGATTTTCCTCAGAACCTACATGTTCTAAAATATCAGAACACTCCAGCTGAATCCATAGAATATTGACAGGATATGCACTAAAGATAATCACTCACTGGAATCCATTGAGCTGGATCTTCTTTTACAGCAGGAATTTCATATATGGCCTTGTAGCAACGACAAATTTCAAGGTAATCATTGCTATGAGAGTAATACCTATAGAAAGGGTAGAAAACAGAATGTAAGATATATCTATTTCTAATGGCAATAAAACTAAGATGTATAACCATTAAATAAAGCAGTCATTATTCAAAGCTATAATTAATGCACTCATTTAAAATAGAAGGCTTCTAAAAGATCAACATTGCAATTAGAAACCACAAGGGAATAATTTCATAATAAGAGATACTGTGATAGTGGGGACTATGCAAACTCTTCAAAGAATGATAATAAGATATTATACAAGCATATGATCTTCCTTGCATACTTGTCACACCACAAAAATTGTTAGGAAATTAATTCACAGAGACAACAATTCCAAATCAGAAATCTTGGAATCAAAACCTTGACACTGCTTTCATAAATGGTAGAAATACACAAATGCATGACGCTACAAATTGCAACCTAAGAGCCAGATCATATAAAACATTGAGATGCTATTTGGCACTTCAAGTTTGTAGATCTGTAACCATGAAAACTAAGATTTTCTGATATTAGGTTACTTATACAAATATAAATTAGAAAACATGGGAACTCCCCAAGACAAACAAGAATACAGCTATAGAAAAACTTACATATATGCAAATTCATCAAATCAAGATAAGGAAGCAAATATAAGTTACTGATTTGGGGAAGCTCGTTAATTTACTGAAACAACCAGTGATTTAGTTTTCATGCATATATATCATATGTCAAAGGTTTTATAGTTACTCTATATCTTACTGTCAGGATTTATCAACGCATCTTAAAAGCACCTCCAACTATTTACATGTATTTATTTAATATAGTAAATAAATAAATCCAAGCCAAAGACCCAATTATATTGCCAAAGGATCAGAAAAGACCAAACAAGAACAAGGGTTGAGCATTATTCGGTTTATACCAAATAATGCATTTCAGTTAATTCTGTTTGGTTCAGTTTCCCAAATTAAAAACTGAAATAATCAAATTAACCAAAACACATTTTATAATTAGTTCTTTTATTGTCTTTAATAGATAGCTTTTATATCTTCAGACATTTTTTTATACAAAAGTACATCCCACTTTGAGATTTCCATTTATTTTTGGGGTAAAAAATTAGAAGCCCAAACCAAATAAACCAACTGAAATGCATTATTTTATTTCAGTTCAGTTAACTCAGTTTTGGTAAAATTTTGATTTCCAGTTCAGTTATTTAAGGTAATTTAATTTAGATTTTGAAATTTTCAAATAGAACAAATTTAACCAAATGAACGCTCACCCTCGACATGAACCCCAAAACGAATACAACACAGTGCCAGAATCCAATAAAAAAAAATTGTGAATATACAGGAGCAACCAGTCTGCAATATCTTAGCAATCAAAATAAATTCCCTGAGAAAAGGTGGTAAGGAGAACCACAGTTAGAGGAACAAATCAATACCCAAAAATGAAATTAAAATGCAAGGAAGTGAGGAACTCGCAATTAATCAAGTATCATGCCAAATTGCCAATCCACATGTGTAAACTCAAACCAAAAAAAAAAAGTTCCAACAAAACCACAAGAAAGAAGATGAACAAGAGATGAAAAACCATATACCGTATCATTAATTCATAGTAGATCCGCTTTAACTCCAACAATGATGGTATATCAGCAGGAGCCTCTTCAACAACATTATCACCTTCCTTGGGCTTCTTCTTTTCTTTAGAAGTATCAACATCAAATACTCTTGGACTAATCTTCCTGGAGAGAATTTGTGCACGAACATAATCTTGGCGGTCTAGGCATAGACGGACCTGCAAAGTTAATTATCTATGAGTAGACACAGAATTAACATCATAACTTAAACTCAACATTTGTCCTATAATCATATGAACTATACTAAAGGGACCATTATTCTGTTACAATCCCAAAATAAAATCCTGGCAAGGAAAACCTAGAGATAAGGGAGAGGGACTGCATTCAGTCCTTGAACTTCAACCAATGTTGCTTAATGCACAAGTAATAAAATGATGAAATTGGATAGGAAAGAAGAGAGACATACTTGTTCAAGAATGAAAGCAATTTTCTCTGTTTTTGCCATAGCACCAAAAGTCTCCACCTGCATATGAGAATATTAAAAAGCCAGAAAAAGAAATAGAGAAACACAGAGAGAAGAGTTATTGACAAATGGATTAATCGATCCTCTAATTCTGAAATAGAAAGCTCTATGAAAACTATTGCTAAATGAATGAAAGCCCAAAACTTACTGCAACTTCTTGCATCAGATCTGCAGCTTCAGCTATAAGCCCCTGTTCTTCCTTGATCTTCGCTAGTTTTTTTATCAACCTTGCTCTCTCAATTTCAACATAAATCTAAAACATAATCAAGCTCCTTAAAACAATAGGTAATGAATATACAAATGCATGCATACATAAAATATTGTATAATCAAATTCAAATACTTTTTAAATGTTTAAGCATAAATCACCTTCCCAGCAGAAACAGTGTTAAGTGTCTTGATGAGTTCTATTCGGGTTTCAAGATCCGGTGTCTGGTCAATGTACTGCATTGCTTGCTGGACCATGGCAGTAACAGCCTGCTAGGTAGACAGATAACCCAGTGAATAAAACTAGTATAGAAATATCACCCATAAAATTTCAAAAACATTTTAATCAGGTTTAGAACCAGTACCAAGTACCAACTAACAACTATCATATAAATAAAAAAGATACTCGTATTGGATAACCAAAAAAATAAATAAATAACCACAACAAAATGAACCAACAGCAGCTAAACTGAAAAAAGACACCAGTTCAGGAGTGGAACTACTAAGAAGCCCACCTAAGTTTCTCAAAATTCCATTTTTCTCCATAATATTTTATACATTTTTTTAAAATATATGCATTGGCCCCCTAAAATTTTCAAAATTTTATTTTTCTAAATATTCTATGCATATTTTCTAAAATATATGCATTTAATCCCTTCAAATTTTTTAAAATTTACTTATTAAATGTATATTTCATATATTGTTACCCATATATCATGTTAATTCATATGTAAATATTTTTATAATATAATTATAACACTCAAAAACTTAAATTTTATATTGTGCCCAACCAATTTGGCTCCCAAATTTATGGAGTCTAGTTCAGCTCCTGCACCATGCAGATGGGTAGGAAGGATACATCTTAACTTTGTTAGGGCACAAATAATGCACAATTCCAGCTATAATAAATTATTATAAATGCAAATTATTCCATCTCTTGCTAAAAGGGAATGCAATTACAGTTCTAGACTGCCAATTAAACCTAATCATCACTTAAAACAACTAAATCTATACTCGAAAAAGGGATTTTCTCAATTCAAACTCATATCTAACAGTGCATATTCAAGCATATACAGTTGGGGTAAGTTTCCACAGCACCTGCTTAAGTTGACCACGTTTCTTTGATAGAAGAACAATCTGGTCATTAAGCATCTTCCAGTCTTTTGCTTCAAAGCAAAGTTGAAGAATGTCGGTGACAGCCTTCTTAGTGCCGGCGACATCACTAGCCTGCCTCATCTGCTTTTCTACATTCTGCAACTGCTCTATCGCCGACTCTAAATTTACTTTGCCCTCCTGAGATTGATTTTCCATTGAAAAAGAAAATCCAAAAAATCAAACCACAAAATCTAAAAGAAAAGGAATAAATTATAGATCTGAGTTACAGGAAAGTAAATTGTAGACTCACCATCTTGAATCGGCTACAATCTATGATATAGCAATTCAGATAAACCCTAGAGAGTGAACGTTTTCAATTTTAAGAGGAATACAGAAGAAAAGAAAATTGCTGTTTTATATATTTTATATTTAAAGGGAATCGATTTGAACCCCTTGCGCAAGAAATCATTTATAATGGGTTCGGGTCGATCCGGAACCGCTTCAACCCAGGTTAAGAGGTTCTCTGTCTTCCGTTTCATTCATTCGAAGCTAAATTAGGGGGACTTTGGAATTGATGTTAGGGATAAAAAAGCGATTTTAAATTTTTTTTAATTTAATTAATTATTTTTTATACACTGTTTTTCAAATCTATTTTTTGAAAAAAATATCAATTTATTTACTTCTAAGAAAAAATAGTTTTAAAAAAAATTTAAAAATAATATAAAATGTTATAGATAATTATTATATGTGGATATTACTTAAATATCTTTAAGTATATATTTTAGAGAGATTATAGTACAGGGTTATTTCAGTAATGTTGTATACACTAAACCCTACCTATTCCTCTATATAAGGGAAGCTAAAGTTAATCTAATAATAAGAGTTTGGAACCCATTTTACTCTCTACATATTTTCTCTCTCTCTCTTTACTTTATTGCTTTATATCTCTTCTTATTGTCTTTGATATACTGAGCTAATAAGCCGATTTACAACACGTTATCAGCACGAATTCGTTCTACCGTTTTTTCTGAGTTATCGTATGTGATTATATTCATG
>CATKHJ010281936.1:0-15908 GCA_949750685.1 Vernicia montana | reverse complement strand
TTACGAGGTGAGCATGCTAATAAAGTGCCTCTGCTCCAAGTATTACGAGCTTGATTTCTATATCCATCTATTCATGAGTTATGAGTTCTTTCATGAGTTATATACATGTTTATTCTTGTATATTATGAGTTATCAATTCTTTTGAGTATTATGAGCCTAAATTGATATGTTATAAGTCATTTGACAAGTATAACCCCTACCATTCTTGTGAGTTAGCCTTGAATTACCTAGCCTCACAAGTATGGTAGTATATTCTTTACTCACTGCTTTATCTCATTAGTGATTCCATTTTTCAGGAGATTAGAAGTTCATCAGCTCGGTTCTTCAGGCATTTTCTTCCCTAAGAACCATTTTGATAAATGTAATTTCTCCATTATTTTGTATGTAATTGAGATACTTTAGTGCTCCATGTGTATAATAGAAAGAGAGCTATTCTTTTAGCCTTTATGGCAATTATGGATGATTTCTTATATGTATTGTTATGAGAATTATGAGTTTATGAGATTACGAGTATGTATATATATGAGTATGTGATATGATGAGATTATGAGATTAAGAGTTATATGAGTATATGCATGAGTTTTGGTTCTGATCCTTGGGATGAGTGAGTTAGTTGTTATGTTTTCATGGGAATTATGCGATGAGACGGGTTTTCGGTGGCCTTAAACTTACCCATGCCCTAGGACCGTCACAGTTGTGAAGTTTGGGCTGTGACACCCCCTTCCCCTTATTTTTTTTACAGGGAGTTAGAGAATCAACCACAGTTCAAGTAATCTTTTCCACTTGAAGTCTGTGTGAAATTTATCATGGGTTTATAGTTTTGGATATTTTATATTTGAAAATTTTATGTAAAAATTTTCTAAGCATGTAGACTTATATGTGAATCTCTAGTTGCTCCATGGTACTCAGAATATTTAAATAATTTTGTATAATAGATGTATATATGTGTGCTTAATGGATTAATTAATGTTGAAAGAAACTAGTGATTGACTTAATTTATATTATTTGCTAGATTAAATCAAAGAATGAATGGGAGAATATGGTAATGTTTTTGAAGTTGAGGGTATAAGGATGACATATTGGGAGTGTTATAATTATTATTGTTGGTTTTGTATTTTTGGGAAAAGTCCTATATGTTACCGGCATGCTGCTGGAATTGCCCTTAATTGCTAGTGTTATTCGGTTCTATAGGTTTTCGGTGGCTTTATGTCTACCAATGCCCTAGAACCGTCACACCCCGAAAATGGGATGTGACACTTTAATGTTGTTGTTACAAGGCAAATATTTTATAAAAATTGCATAGCATGTCTTTATTATGTTTTCGCATTTATTATGTCTTCTTTGGGCTATTTTATGGCTTTAGAAATTGATTTTCCTTCTTATTTTCTAGATGGTGACAATCGTGATTCCTTTAGAATACACCTTAGATTGTGTGTTGCAACAGCTAGATCTGCCTGCTGCTATAAATGATGTATAGTTGAATAGTGATAATAGTTACATTTGCACTCTCTATTACCCATAATGTGATAGTGCTAAAAATAAGTATATTTCGTATATGATTAGTATGAGTCGTGCATATGTTGATGATGCAAAAAATGAGACTGCACTGTCTGTAGTTGATAGTAAAAAAAAATTATGAAAAGAGTTCTTAATTTTTCAGATGGGGTAGAAAGCCATTCAGCAACAACCCCAAAGTATTCCCATGCAACCAAAATAGTTATGCCATTACTTTCAACTAATGAGTTGCTATCAGACTTATTTCCAGATGAATCTCCAGCAAAAAAAAGTTTGTATCTAGTAATCAAATGCAGTTTATATAATATTGTAAGTTATTTAGATCATGATTTTTTTTACTGACTAATTTTTTGTCCTATAGGCCAAGTTATTTATCATCTTCTCCAACTCATAATATGTAATGCATGTAAATATAATGCTTTAAAGGTAACTCAAATAATTAATCTTTTTAAAAATAATTTTCCTTTACGCTAACAATTTAATTAGTTTTTTTTTTTTACTACAGATTTCTTTATCACTTGAACAAGGATTGCATGATGATCGATATGCTTTTGTATTTTGCTTTTTTCAGTTGGCAAATGTTTTTATAAATAATTGTGTTTGTAAGGAGAACATTATGAGCAATGTATTATAACAATATTATCATGTTTAGCAAACTTTATATATTTTAGCTATGTTATATTTTATTTTATATATCCCTTTACTAAAATATAAAATAATAACATTACATTGTGATTTTAAACTTGAAATTTAAGAAAAATATATATGATTAGGCTTGTAGTATCGCGCGGATAATCCTGCTAGTTATTAATATTTAGGAGCATAATTTCTTGATTCTTCTGTAATATGTTTATTAGTATTTTTTATTTAATTGATATATGTGGTAAAGTTTAGTTTACTTTGATATTTATTCATGGTTTCTTAATCTTTTGTTATTTGATCCAATTTATTAATTTGTTTAATTATTAATTTGTTTATTTGATTGGTGCTTTCAATTTCATATTTGCCTATCAAATACCATAAAAGTATGAGATTTTGATTTCAAAAGGGAGTTTATAGAGTACGCATTTGGTGATTTGAGATCCAATGTATCCTTAATTTTTTGTTATCAATTTTTTGTTATTATTTTAGGTTTTATTCTCAAATATAATAAGGTAAAATTTTAATTTTTCCCTTATTACTAGATATTAGTTTCACATATTGATTATTTGTTGGATAAATAATTTATAAAATTTACTCAAATTCAAACTCTATTTGATACTAAGGCTATGTTTGGAACAAATTAAATTAGGTTGTGGAATTTATTTGCAAATGAATTATATTTGAAAATGCATTCTCATGTTTAGAAAGATATAACTTAGAAGACTAAATGTATAAATAGGATCATCTCATTTGAGCTGATGCTCAAGTAAGCTCTTAATTTTTTTTTTATCCTATTAGACCCTTAGCCTTTATAAAATGGCAAATATAAAACCCTCCGTCCATATTTCATTAAACAGACGTTAAAAAAATCTGATGTGGCAGGTGAGTCCCATTACTTGTACTTTATATTGATATGAAAAAATAATTTTTTAAAAATTGAAAGTAATTAAATATAATAAACTAATCAAAGCAAATGAAAGCTTTTAAGTTTATATAATTTTCTTATGGGCCAAATGTACAAATATAACATGTCTTTTGGGTTGATGAAATTAATTATTAGTCAAAATTAAAAATTTCATAACTTTAAGATTTCAGGATCAAAAAATTTCATAACTTTTGAAAAATAATTTAGGATTTTTGTCAAGTGATGTTAAAAATAAAAAATTAATATTTATGCACCTATTAGCTGCTAAGTGTGAATATGCAGTGTGAATAGTGTTAGCTACTAAGTGTGAATAGTCAATATTTATTAGTGTAAATAGTCAATATTTGTTAACTGCTTAATTCACGCCACATACAAACCAACTCATTTCCTTTTGTTAAGCCACCAATCAAGCTTGTAAATGTGCTCATCAGAATGCACCATAAGTCTATAAATAGGTTGTATATAATGTAACAAAGAATACAAGAAGTAATACAGAAAAATACTTCTTTCTCTGAGAAATTTCTTTTTTGCTAATATTTCTTCTCTGTTAACATGGTATCAGAGCTCATATGATTACTACATGTAGAGTCAATTAACCAATTTTTGTTACCTGGGTATACAGACATGGCACTAGAGGAGGAGGCACTGGAAGACATAAACTTTTTGAACATAGATTTGAGATCTGAAAGAATGAGGGAGTACAAAGAAGAAGCAGATGAGTTGTCTGGTATAACAGCATTGGCAGAAGATGTTCCAATTTATGAGGTTGTTCTGGACTTAGGTTGGTTGTCTTTCGGTCTTGATGGGCGAGTGAGACAATTGATCTTGATATGCTAGAGTTTGTGACAGTATCTTCATTCAATGGTTGGACAATTAAAAAAAGAATAGCCAGGTCGATTGCAATTCTTATAGTACTGAGATGATTGAGTCTGTGATGGTCTGTGAGTCGTCAGAGCTTGTTCAGAGGAAGTTGGTTTGCCAATTTGCAAACGAGTTTCTTCAAAAATTAATTCCTTGACAGCTGTTTCGAGTGTTGGTAGAGGATCTCTGTGCAGCAGAGATACTTGAACATGTTCATATTCAGACCGGAGAGCCATGAGAAACTGGATCAAGTGGAGTTGATCTTTAATGATCTTAGCTTGAGTGAGTTGATTCCAAATGGGCTGCATTTGGCTAAAGAAATCGTTAACAGACTGTACAGATTCTTGCCTCAAACTATTTAGAATACTCCACAACTGATAGTGATGAGCGAGACCAGAGATTGTGTACCTGTTTGCAAGAAAATCCCAAATTTCTTTGCAGTATAAAATTGATCAAATTGAATGTGAATAGTTGGAACAAAGGTGGTACGAAACCAAGTAATGATCTGATGATTTTTACTTTTCCAATCATTAATGCGATCATTGTATTTTGATTTAGTTTCATCTTGAGTACGGACAGGTTTGGAGGTTCCGCTAGTGACTATTCTCTAGTATTTGATTCCAACAAGATAGTTTTTCATGCTATTTGCCCAAAGATTATAGTTGGTGCCATTTAAAATGGTCACAATAGGTTGAGCAGCATTGATTTTCTCCATAACTCTAAGATAGAGTGAGAATTTCACAAATCTGATGTTTTAAAATCGATACAGAAGTGGGTGAACTGGTCGGTCAAACCTAAAGTCAACTGGTTTGATCAAACCGGACTGAAATGACACGTGGCAGATACTGGTTGGCTGACTAGATGACGTGGCAGAATCTAGTTGGCTGACTTGATGATGTGGCAGGTATACTTATGTGGCGATGATGTGGCTGCTGACGTGGTCGTCTTCTTTCTTGGGCTGGAGCGTGCGGCGCGTGGAGCTAGTGGGTTGAGTCGCAGCTTCTTCAGGCTGCGCATGTGGGCGCGTGCGGCTTCCGATGGAGGTGCGGTTGGTCTTGAAATTCTTCTGATGATTAGTTCTTTTTGATGGTATGATCAGAAAAAATTTTTAACGTGTGCATGAAAATAGAAAAGTTACAGAATTCTTTGAACTAAAAAATGAAATTAAATTTTCACAGGAGCTGGATTTCTTGTCTTTTGATTTTAATTGAGATGCATGGGCTCTGATACTATGTTATCAGAGATGAAATATTAGCAAAAAAAAGGAATTTCTTAGAGAAAGAAGTGTTTTCTATATTACTTCATATATTTCTTTTTACATTATATACAACCTATTTATAGACTTATAGTGCATTCTGGTGAGCACATTTACAGGTTTGATTGGTGGCTTAATAGATGGAAATGAGTTGGTTTGCATGTGGCGTGAATTAAAGAGCTAACAAATATTGACTATTTACACCGACCATTGAATATGTATACTGAGCAGTTACACTAATTAGCTAACACTCAACAATTCTCTTTTCTCAACCACTATCATCTTCAAAGCCATTACTGATCAAATCTATTACCACTGACCCAAGCCTCTTTGCTAGCCAAACAACCTTCAACTACCATATGGAAGTGAATAATGACTGTTGAACTTGTGGTCTCATAGCAAGCATGTGGTTTCTTTTGTTTGGGTAATGATGGTTGAGATAGGTTCTTCCAATTGGTAAATAAGTTCTCTCTCTAAGTTAGCATTTGAATAGTGAGAATTTATTGAATGGAATGAGACTTGGATTTCACTTTTTAGTTTATTATTTGAATGGGGCAAACTATATGTAGTTTTCTTCTTCCTCTTTGAATTTTGTTCATCATATTCATCAATGAAGATGTATAAATTTTGATTGAGGAACTTTTCCTCTTCCTTTACAACTTCAAAATTTCATTTATATAATTTGACTTTGAGTTCAGGTTCAAGTTTTTAGATTTCATATTCCTCATTCAAAAAGAACCTTATATTATAGGAATTTTTTTTTTTTTTTTTGCTTTGTCTCTTTTTTTGCTTATCTTTGAACAGAGAGATGAGGGTTTCATTAATGAAAGCTGAAATCCAATTTCTGATTAACTAACACTTCAATTCTCCCCTTGTTAGTGTTAATTTGATCCTCAAACTTTTGTTCACCAAGTGTTTGTTATAATGTCACAATGAAATCTCATTTTGTGTGTTTAATAATTTCATTCTAATGCATTATGTGAGTAATTAAGTGTAAGATAATTCGTCTTATTGATATGTGGTTAATAGATGAAGTATGTAAAGTCACTAACATTTTTCCAAGACTTGATGAAAGCCAAAGCTAAAGAGCGAGGGCGATTGCTTGGCTTGGACGTTGGTGACAAATATGTTGGATTAGCTATCTCATACCGTCATAATAAATACCAAATACTATATAGTAACATTTAAATGAATACATCAATTGCTTATTTCTATGGCCCACCAAGGGATGTGAAGATATCACCATTGATGAAGATGATTGACTTTGATCATCCAATATTATACAGGGTTGTGACGTGGAAAGAATATCTTGATGCTAAGGTAACACATTTTGACAAGATATTAGAGTTTATTAAATATGATGCATTTATGAGCAATTGATGTAACCAATTGTAGTACTCTAGTTTTGTAAATTTTAGAGTAGAGTTTAAATTTAACATCCTAAAAATATATATATCTCTTTACCTATTTATTAATTTATGGAATACATTAAGTAAAATTTAGTATACTTGCATAATATAATTAGTATCTACTATTGTTTATACAAGTTATGGATTTCAAACAAAATAAAAAGTCACAGCAAACAGTATATATTAAATAAAAAAACAGTATATTTCTAGCAAATAATTAGTATCTAATACTATTTAACATTTAATTTATAGAATACATTAAATAAAATTCAGTATACTTCCATAACGTAATTAGTATCTACTACTATTTATAAAAGCCATGAATTTCAAACAAAATAAAAAGTTACAACAAATAGTATACATTAAACAAAAAGCAATAATAGATACTAATTACATTGTGGAAATATATTGCATTTGTATTAGATACTAATTATTTGCTAGAAATATACTGTTTTTTGTTTAAAATATACTGTTTGTTTAACTTTTTATTTTGTTTGAAATTTATGACTTCTATAAGCAGTGGTAAATACTAACTACATTGTGAAAATATACTGAATTTGTATTAGATACTAAATATTTGCTAGAAATATATTATTTTTTGTTTAATGTATACTGTTTGCTGTGATTTTTTAATTTTTTTCGAAATTCATAGCTTGTATAAATAGTAGTAGATACTAATTACATTGTGTAAGTATACTGAATTTGTATTAAATACTAATTATTTGCGAGAAATGTATTATTTTTTGTTTAATGTATATCGTTTGCTGTGACTTTTTATTTGGTTCAAAATCCATGGCTTGTGTAAACAATAGTAGATACTAAATCCATTATGGAAGTATACTGAATTTTATTTAATGTATTCTATAAATTAAATATTCAATACTGAATGTTATTGGTACTAAAAGAATATTAAATTTTATGGTATTATATACTGTTTGCTGTGATTTGTTCCTTTTTTTAATAAGAAATTAGTGTTTCTAATTTATATTGATTTTTTAAATTCTAAAATTGTTATTATATACTTTTTGTTTAAAAAAAAAAATCAAAACCTAGCTAATTTGAAAAATCCATGAAAATTAATTCATTTTGAATTATATAGTTTTTAATCTAAATATAAGTTAGTAGTTAATTCATTTTGAATTTTCATAAATAAAATTTAATATGATTAAATTAATATTTAATTTTAAAAGGAAGTGGAACCAATAAATTATAGACGAAGAGAAAAAAGTATGATTTTGATAGGTAAAGAGAAGAACAAAAGCTAAATTTTTAAATAAAGAGAGAAGTTTAGGGTATTTTTGCAAAATAAAAAATTAGGGGCTAAAAAAAATTATTTTTTTTAATTTGTGAGTTATTTGTATAAGAATTCCAATTTATTAGCTATTTTTGAAGCCCTTAACGTCCGATCTGGGCTTGGTCCCCTATTTACAAATTATAGGCCTTTGTTTTAGCTTTCGAAAGAGATAAAACTCACTCAAAATGGAGGTCTAAAACTCTAAATATGCCTCTTTTAATGCACTGTGTTTGAACATGAATTCAACTCCAATTAGGATTAGGACTGGACTTTAGTTTTATGCTCTGATTTTGGAACAATGTTTGGAGACCCAAACAGATTTGGATTTGGACGAATGAACCCATTCTAGAAAGCTTAAGATTTCTACTTGAAACCATCAGAAGATCTCTTTTCCATTTTGGACCTTTAAGTCAATGAAAAACCTGAAATAAGAAGAAAAATAAAATGCTGGAAACTTCTATCTTTTGGCAAACATTTTCAGAACTACACAAATTATACCTAAGTCACAAAATATATTTTAATCAATTTAATTAAGTGTAGAACACATTAAAGAAACTAAATATAAAGAGAATAAAATTATAAATTCACACACTCATCATCCTGTGGCAGCTTGTTAGGGTCTTATAAATTTTATTTATTTTAGAATGTCTAAGCTAACAAACACATTAAATTATAGTTGTATTATATTATTTTCAATACATCAAAAAGATTAGTTTTATTATATTAAAAAGTGATTATAATTATTTAATGACAACCATTAAAATTGATTGTGATTATAGTTCATAAATTTTGACTCAACTTATATTTGACTAAATATTACTCATTTAATTCGATCTAAAATATAATTTATTTGATTCAAATTAAATTAATAAAAATTAAAAATAATTCAAAGTGTTCTTTTAGGAAAAATAATATTCTGACACTATAGAAAAAATTGATTTTTTAGATATATATAAGTGTTGACAAATGTAGCTAGGAGATGTAATTTTTTCACAAAGTAAATAATAATATTAGATATCACCTTTCACATATTGCTAATTAAGGTTATACTAATATATTAAATAAAAACAAATAAATTGAGTAATTGAGTTTCATATATAATATTATAAATTCATACTAAATCAATTTCAATCACTTGATGATATTATTATTATTAGTAGTAGTAGTACTTCCAATTATGTAACCAATTCCATTAGACCTCTTTAACTATTTAAAATTAAAAATAAAAAGAAAGAAAGAAAGATATCTTTCGTCAGAAGAAAAAACAAATTTTAATTTCTTTTCATTTTAATGTGAAATTAATTTTTTATCCGCGCGTTGCAGCAAAAAAATATATAAAATATAATTAATATATTTAATTATATAACTCTTTGCTTGACTTGTTTGGGAAAATTAAAATAAAAAATTATATAACAATATGGTGTAAATCATTACAATTTTTATTTTGATGGTAAGAGATTTTTTTTTTTTTTTCATTTTCTAGTCTCATCAATTTTTTTTTACTCTTATTTTATAATTTTTATGTTAAGTCTAATATTTGTTAGTTAGGGAGAAAAATAATAGAAACATTAAAAGCAGTTAACATTTGCTAATAACACATTTATGTACACTTGTAATTTTTGCAAGTTATTCCCTCCGTTCCTTTATATCCGACACTTTAGAGAATATTTAAAATTTTATTTAATTGTTACTTTTATACGATCAATAAAATTTTAATTTTTTTTTATCAATTTTGCCTTTATACTTATCAGCTTAATGTTATTAATGCTCAATACAATCAAGGGTACTTTAGTGAGCATTCACACATTAATATTAGCTCAAACAAGAGCCTGTTGAGCCAAGCCTTATACACTGTTCTGTCGGTTTCAAACTTATAGGACAATAAGTATGATGCAAGATATGAAGCTAAATCCATAATCTAAGTTGGTATTGCTAATTAAACTTGAAATATGTATTTTGCAACCCTTTTCAGAACACAACCTTCAATTTATTTATTTACTTTTTCAAATGTTTGCAAATGAAAAAACACAAAGAGGAAATAGAAAGCTAACCATTTCATGAACATTTCCATCTTTATTGGCTTCTGTAGGGTCAGCAGTAGCTGGTCTATCAGAATCTGTGATCCTCTGGACATTTATTAGGAAGAGGGACTCCACATAATGATGGATTACCAACAAAAACTGATGGATCATTGAATTTTTGGAGCCCTTCAGGAATTTTTCCTTCCAAGTTGTTGTATGATAAGTTTAACTGCACCAAGGAATTTAGAGATGCCAAGCTTTGAGGGATCGGCCCGGAAAGATGGTTGTGTGACAGATCAAGTGATTCCAAGTCCTGAAGTTCTCCAATCTTCTCAGTTATCTTTCCACTTAGCTGATTTCTTGACAGATTCAAGACACGCAATGCGTGAAGGTTTATTAACTCATCAGGAATTCCTCCAGTTAGATTATTTCCAGATAGATCAATACCATTGACAGCTGCAGAAATTCTGCTATACTCAAAAGTTTTTCCTTTCAATGCAACCATTAGTAGTTGCAGGAATACCTCGCTGTTTTTGCCATTGACCATGCCAGTCAGGTTGCCAATACATTTCGGAATAGCCCCTGAAAATTTGTTCTCTGAAAGGTCTAAGATGTGAAGATTTTGAAGATTACATAATTGTTGTAGGATTGGTCCATTGAAAGAGTTTGAGCTAAGCTGTAACATGAATAAGGAAGCAAACCTTTCTCCAATCCATGAGGATAGGCTCCCTGAAACCTTATTTCCTCGAAGATCGATGCTTGTTAGTCCCGAGCAATTTTTCAAAGAAGAAGGAATCTCTCCAGAAAGATTATTGTTACTCAACAGCAGAACACTAAGGGAAGATAAGGAACCAAATGAACTTGGGATGCTACCTGTTAAACTATTGTTTGACACATCAATTGCCCAAAACATTAACTGATGAGACCAACAATTGGGAAGTTCTCCTGAAAGCTGATTGCTCCTAAGGGAAATAACTTGCAGGCCTTTTAAATCACAAAATGATGAAGGAATTGTACCAGTAAGATGGTTTGAAGAAAGATGCAGCTTTTCCAGCCTTGGCATGAGGCCACCAATATTTTCAGGTATAGAACCTGAAAATAAGTTGTCCTGAAGGTAAATTTCAGATGCATTAGTAGACCAAATTGGGAAAGGACCCTCAAAGCGATTAGAACTCAAATCAATATGCCTTAAATTTGGAGATTTCAATTGATTTGGGAACTTTCCCTTGATTTGGTTATTTGATAGAACCAACCAAGTGATTTGAGAAGATAGTTTCAAAAACCATTCTGTTGGTATGGTGTCTGTGATTCCAACATTTCTTAGTGTGACAGAGGTAAGTTCATATTGGACTTGAAGCCACACAGGAAAGAAAGGGCCTACTAGGCAGTTCTCAAGCTGGATGGATTTGAGCCTGAAAGGAGGAACCCATTTCTGTGACACATTGAAGACCAAGGACCTAGCAGGGTCTGTTACAAGGCGAATATCTTCTAGACTTTTGAGATTCATCAAGTGGGTTTCTGTCAAAATTCCTTCCCATGAATTTGCAATGAGGTTTACATCCACTAACTTTGAGAGTTGGCCAAAACTGTCAGGAATTGTCCCATTCATGTTATTATAGGAGAGGTCCAATTCCTTTAAGGATGATAACTTTCCTATAGATTTTGGAATGGAACCCCAGAAAGAGTTTCCAGAAAGTTCAAGTTTTTGCAAATTCTTAAGCGCTTCTAATGATTCTGGCAGTTCCCCTGACAGTGAATTAGAACTTAAATCCAATGACACTAGGCTGTTGTTTGGAATTTCCTCCAAACCACCCAAAAACTCATTAACTTCACCAGTTAAACTATTAGCAGAAAGATCTAAGAACTTTAGCTTACTGAAATTTCCAAAAAATCTAGGAATTTGACCTCCAAAATCCAAATTATTGGATAAATCCAGGACTTCAAGAGATTTCAGTCTAGCAAATTCACTAGGAAAGGGACCATTGAAAAAGTTCCACACAAGATAAAGTCTTGTGAGGCTAGTAAGATTGTACAACCATTGAGGAATTGCAGAATTGAAAGAGTTGTCTGATAAATCAAGAACCGAAAGAGAGGTGAAGTTAACTGAAGGCAGTGACTGTGGAAGACCTTGAAGTTCACAGTAATGCAAATTTAACTCTACTAAGGAAGGAAGCATATTAACTGCTTCAAGCCAATCTGTTCCTACACCTTTGAGTTTAACATATCCCATGTCAAGGTACTTCAAAGAAGAAAGACCTGAGAGCCAATGCAGATTATCTGCACGTAACTCCCAAGAGCCTGTGTTGCTGTATGAATCTGCATAGAGATCAATATAGTGCAAGAGCGACAAGTTTCCCAGTTGAGATGGGATGTCTCCACCAAATGATGAGAAAGAGAGGTTAAGATACCTCAAATCTTTGAACCCACCAAAGAACTCAGGAATTTGAGCACCTCTAAAATCATTAAAGCTCATATCTAAATAGCTCAAATATTGTAAATGAAGTAAAGCAGGAGTAATCTTACCACCCAAACAAGAACTCTCATATGCTGCTTGATCACCAACTCCACCATTGATTAATGGGTAAGGATTTCGAAGGTTGAGATTGGTGACATGATCAGTTGAATTGTTGCATTTGATTCCATTCCATTTACAACAATCTTCACCCTTCCAAGAGGAAAGTCTACCAGAAGGATCAGTAAGGCCTTGTTTGAAGACAAGAAGTGCTTCTCTCTCTGTTTCTATGCATTTAACATTGAGATTCCCATCACCCAAACAGAGTTTAATAGTCTCTAGATGTGAAGAGAAACAAATAATGAGTAGAAAATGAAAGAAGAGACGAGTAATTGAATTGAAGGAACCACTGGTGTCCATACTGCAAGAATAGTTTTGCAGCAAAAACTAAATATGCCAACTGAATTTATATTGGACTATAAATGCATATAATGGGCACTAGTGGAAATGTCCACATTTCAATTTATGTGTGAAAAATTTTAAAATATTAAAAATGGAAAGATGGTGTTAGCTGACTGTGCTTTGTCCATTACTATGGTGGTACACCCACTTGCCAATTGCCTAGAATGCTGAGAGGTCACCAAGTCTTATTGACTAAATTTGCCATATTCAACATATGGGTTTTACATGCACTATTTGTTAGACCAATCAGAGGCCTTTTGACTTCCAAGTCAGCAATTGTGTGTTATAATTAATTGGAAAATGCTGAGATTCAATACTCATAATTGGAACTTAGTGCACCAATTTTTCAATTCCAAACTATACTTAATAAATACGCACTGAGGTATAGCCTAACAGTAAGTATATATATGATTTGAACAATAAATTCAAGTTCAAATCCCCCTTCTCCAATGTTAAAAAAAAAAAAAAAAAAATTGTGCATAATAATTTTGACTCTATGGAAGCATTCACAATGTTGACAAGAAAAAGTTCTTCATATTCACAACTAGAAAATTATTAGAGACATGCTTGTGTGATAGAGGAAACTAGAGTAAGATGGTCCTAGCTACTCATTTCTACAGATAATTAAGGCCTTTCAAGTTGCTAAATGCAGCATCATTTTGCCACAGTGTTATGAGTTGATGTGTAAGATTTTGTTCTTGATTTTAAACTAGGAGGCGCAGATTAGTTAAGAGGAACGTATTTTTCTTACTTTTACCTATTTTGAAAAGGAAATTAAAAGCAAATGGATATTTAGTTGGTTTAATTCTAGGAAAATCAAGACCTCCAAGAGTTAGACAAGCTAACACATGTATTGTTTGCTGTAAAATAGTTGTGTTTAACACTTTATTGATAGCCACAATTTATACATAAAAAGGTTAACAAACAAAGCTAAAAATTAGCTGGTAAATTCCAACTAAATAATAACTAGATAAAAGATCTGATGGAATCCTAAAGAGATTAGCTGACCATGTCTTAAGCTAAGAACTTTGACCGAAGTATCACCAAATCATGGACTCAACTACTGCAGAAAGATGCAGCTTATTACATAATGTTAGAGCTTTAAGAACAAAGAGAAAGAATTGTATTTTATATCTTTGTTATGTTTACAAAAGAAGAAATGCATGGTATTTATATGAAAATAAGTACATTAATGGAGCAATGTTCAAGCCTTGATTGAAGGGGGAATTAGCAAGCTGTTAGCTGTGTACATGGAGGTGGTGTAGAAGTCCACAAGTGAGCTGGATGGGAGGTGAGATTGTTGACCAACAAATGGAGTATTCACATTAACATCCCCCCTCAAACTAAAGATAGTGAAAGATTAGCCATTTGAAATTTGCTAACAAGATCACGAAAGCATTGAGGTGGATGAGCTTTAGTAAAAATATCAGCAGTTTGATCAATGGAGGATACTGATAGTAACTTGACTGAATCCTATAGTACATGATGACGTACCAAATGACAATCATTCTCAATGTGTTTAGTACGTTAATGAAAAATATCATTATGAGCAATCTAAATAGTACCGCGGTTGTCACAATGTAATATAGTAGGAGATGATAACTTAATACCCATATCTTGAAGAAGTCGACGAAGCCAAATGAGTTCAGAAGTAGCATCAGCAAGAGCTCGATACTCAGCTTTAGTACTAGACCTGGATACAATATTTTGCTTTTACTGTGCCAGGATATGAGGGAGTGACCAAGAAAGAAACAATAGCCAGTAGTTGAACGACGATCAATAGGATCTTCAACCCAATCAGCGTCAGTGTAGGCTTGCAAGTCTAGAGATGAAGATCTAGAAAAATGTAATCCATAGAATAAAGTTCCTTTGATATATCGTAGAATTTGAAGTACTGCTGCAAAATGAGTGGTGTGAGAAGCAAACATGAACTGACTTACTACATGAACTGCATAAGCAATATCAGGGTGAGTGACTGTGAGATACACAAGATTGCCAACCAGTTGTCGATAGAGAGTGCCATCATTTAGAGGAGTACCATCCCTGGTAAAGAAGTGAGAATTTGCCTCAATTGGAGAGTTTGAAATTTTCTCATATGTAATTCTAGCATGAGAAAGAAGATCTGTAGCATATTTAGCTTGAGACAAATAGTAGCCAGTGGAATCGAATGAGACTTTTAGACAAAGAAAATAATTAAGCTGCCCCATTTCTTCATTTCAAATGTGTTGCTCAAAAACAGTTTAAGATCTTTGATGTCTTGTAAATCATTGTCAGTTATTATCATATCACCAATATACAAAAGTAAAAGGATGCATCTTTTATTGGTGTATCGAATGAACAAAGCATGATCATAGGGACTGGATTGGAAAGCAATTTCTTTAATAGTTGAACTAAATTTAACAAAGCAAGTTCGATGAGCTTGTTTTAATCCATAAAGTACTTTTCGAAGGTGACAAATTGTGTTAGGAGAATGGTCATAGCTAGGAGGAGGATGCATATGGACTTCTTCATTTAGATCACCACTGAGAAATGCATTTTTGACATCCATTTGAAATAATTGCCACTGTTTGATAGCAGCAATAGATATAAGACTGCGAACAGAAGTAATGCAAGCCATAGGAGCAAATGTTTCTTCATAATCAATGCCATATTCTTGGGTAAATCTTTTAACTACAAGTATGGCTTTGTAGCGTTCAACTGAACCATCTGCTCAAGTCTTGATTTTGTAGACCCTTTTGGAACCAATGATGGACTTCCCTGGTGGTAATTTTACCATATCCCAAGTATGAGTGTGTGTAAGTGCCTGAAGTTCTTCTGCCATAGCTTTTTGCAAGAGAGGGTTAGTACTAGCTTCACGATAATTTTTGGGTTCATAAAGGGAAACAATAGTAGAATACTAATGATAATTTTGAAGAGTTACAGGAGGTTTGTAATACCCCGAATATTCATGTATGGACTTCTCATTAAGTATATAAATGAATTTCAAGTGTATGTCATGTGTATGGATGATTGTGGATTGAATTCCTGGTGAAATGGAAGTTAAATTGTAAAGTGGAGTTGCAGGGCATAAGT
>CATKHJ010281908.1:0-10706 GCA_949750685.1 Vernicia montana | reverse complement strand
GATATTCCTTTTATTGTATACATGAACCCAATTGTTAAATTCTTCTTGATATTGATTGAAACCATGATATATGATCCAATGATGATCTATGTTATTGATTACCTTTGTGTATCTTTATATGATTATCGAACCCGAAAGCAGAAATTCCAAATTTTAATGTGGGGTAAAACATCAGGCGTTGTGCACAATGTACTCCGGTAGATAGAGGAAAGTATCCATGTCCTAGCTAGGGAGGACTTGTCACCCTAGCCATGAGATCTGATCAATCTTGCGCAGAGATGAAGGTATGCTCCGAAAAGATGAGCCTTTACCTCGATATTGATATGATGAGTAAGTTCTATGCCTCAGTTCTCAGTAATGCCTTGAGCATAATGCTATTTAAATGAAAAACATTAAGACATAGTTACTTGATACTCTTACTGTACTGATATGATTCTGCTGAACTTGATATGTTACTGATATTGCCTCCAATCGATTGATATTATTGAAACGATTGGTTATTGAATTGAACCATATGATTATTGATATTGAACCTATTGCTTATTGTTATTGAATCCAATCGTTTGTTGTTATTGAACCAATTGGTTATTGTTATTGAAATTTAAACCATGAACTGTTATTGTAAACCGACCTTGAAGGACCAAGCTCCACAAGTTATGGTAGTATAATCCTTACTCACTACCTTATCTCATTATCGATTCTATTTTTTTTTTCAAGTAAGCTTTAGTTTATCGGTTAAGTTCCCGAGGCGTTCTTCTTCTCCAATCCTCGGAAACTCAATTGATTAATGTAATAGCTCAATTTCTTTCATTTATTTTGTATAGATGATGATGATGTAAACATCTAGATGCTTCATGGTAAATGTATTGAATGGTATATATTGACTAGTATTATTTGGGTCTATAAGACATTAAGTTTATTGCAAGACAATATTGTATTTGAATTATGAATGTTATTGATGAGAATGGATTAGCATGGTTGTCTGGTTCTGATCTTGGGAGATTTCATAATATGGTTATAGACGATGGATTGATGAGGTTCCTACGGGTTATCGGTGGCCTTAAGCCTACCCATGCCCTAGGATTGTCACGGCTTGAAAGTCGGGTCGTGACAGCATCGAAGCAACGAAATCAAAACTCTATGGGTTAAATTATCAAGACATTATGACTTATTTTTGTTTTTCTATCAATGAAAGAAGATAAAAATTTAAGATAAGTGTAATGAATTAGGGTTTTAGATAAAAGTATAAGATAAAAATTTGAAATTTACTTAAACACATCGTTTTGGGTGTGCTATTACTGACTCTTTTTTTTTTCGTTTTACACAAAAAAAAATTACACATCAGCAACAACCACCACGTTTTTGTATTTTCCGTTGCCTTATTGTATTTTAGAAAAAAACAAAATTTGAAGTATAGGCATTTGTGTAAAAATAAGAAAGAATTGGATAAAATTGTTAAAAAAATTAAAGCATAGGCATTTGTGTGAAAAATCTGAAAGAATGAGATAAAATTGTTAAAAGCTGTATAATTTGGGATTTTTTTAGGTAATTAGGACTTTATTTTTTTGATAGAAAATAAATTTCATTAATCAAGGCTCAAATACAAAAGATACATTACAGAAATATGTTAAATAATAATATTAGGATATATAAAAAAATAATTAAATTGAAAAATATATTATTAAATAAAAATATGGTTTATAACAATGATATAATATATTAAAAATAATTTATCAAAAAAAATATTAAAAATAATTAAATTAACAATAATTGGGTAAATGGGTGGGTAGGGGTTTATATGGGCTATATGAGTTTGTGTATTCATATAAATCTTAAATGGATCATAAATGGATAAATACGTAATTTAAGACCCACCCATTTTATACCTAACTCATACCCACCCAAACCCATCAATCTGTCACCTCTATTGATGAGTAACTAAGATTATAAAAACAAATTAAACAAATTTTTAAGAGAACTTCCAATGATTATATAGTTGTTTATGCAAATAACATAAGTAGTCATAGGCTCATCAACACTTCTTGTTTGTCATTGCTCCATTTTCATTTTTGCTTCTCAAGGGTGGAAGAATATTTTCTTATATTCTCAAGACTCAAGCTCTTGCTCTTATCCCCTTCTTGTTAATGACTATTGGATTGGAAAAGATGAAGAGGCTTGAAAAGAATGATACAAAATTAATGGCTCTAATTATTTATGAGAATTGAAGAAATTGATTTGAGGTTGGGTTTTGTGATGCTGTGATAGTGAGTTTTTTAACAAAGTATGTAAATCATAATTGGTAAATTATAGCTCTTGAATGATAAATATTTACATAATGGATTTCTCAAAAAAACATTAGCATATACATCTCATAGAGGAAATTCAATTAAAAAGAATAAGATTCTCCAACTTGTCATGTTTCTTGGTTGCAGATTATGTCCAATTAATTAAAATCCACTCCAAGAATTGTACTTAGATAATAAGAGTAGCTAGCCTCACTAAGTTCATGGCTAATATATAGATTCTTCTCATAACAATGTAAGCTTATGAAATATGTTTAATTTTTTTTTTTGAACAAAAAAGGTTATTTATTGCCAAGAGAATGAAAAAACAACATAACAAGCAGACCACCTGCTAAAACTCGAAACCAACAGCAGCAACAGAACAAAAACAAAACCTGTTGCACAACAAGAAAAAAAAGAAAAGCAAACTCTGTACAATAGCAACCAAAGCTACTCAATCAAACAATCAAGGCTAAACCCATCTATCTCCTGTACACACACATTTACATTTAACAGCTGCACTAATTTTCCCTATAACCTGCTCTTCATTTTTCTGTACATTTTGGAAAAGAATAGCATTCCTTTCTAACCAAATGAAGTATTCAATTGCTGCAAAAGCAACCCTACTAATTATGGAAATTCTCCTCTTGCCAGCAGCCCTCCTACACATCCACCTCACCTCACGTCTCTAGTATAAAGACCTTCTATGAATACCACACTTTTTCAGCATCCTACACCACACTGCTTGAGAGAAACTACAAGAAAAGAACAAGTGCTCTATGGTTTCAGACTGACTATTGCAAAAACAACACAAGTCATCAGCAATTATACCCGATTTATATAATCTACTTTTAACAGCTAATCTCTTATGCATTGCAAGCCAAACAATAAAGTTGTGTCTTGGAATATGACTAGGACCCCAAACCAACTTCCACCAAGCACCCTTATCCTTTTTACTTCTTAGTTGTTCCCACCCTCTAGAGACAGAATAAATCCCAGATTTTGCAGGCTTCCATATAATCAGATCTTCACCCTCTGTTATAGGGCCCTGTTTTTCAACCAATTCCTAAGCTTGATTGGTAATGTCATCTATAGGGTCTGGAAGCTGCCACCTATTCCTCCTCCAAACCTCAGAAACTATTGTATCCTTCCTTAACTCAGACTCAACAATATTGATATTAGGAAATTTGTCAATAATGGCTTCCCGTTCTAACCAAGGATCAAACCAAAAAGACACTTTAAATCCACTTCTCACCTTGTAACCATAATATTGCTTAAAAATTATTCTCAACAATAATAGATTCCTCCAGCTCCAACTAGCATCACCTGGCTTTTTAATGCCCCAAAAGCTAAGTTTAGATAACCTAGTTTTATGAATCCATGTTGCCCATAAAGATTGTTTAGCTGTGAGTAAACTTCAAATTTTCTTGCCTATTGCAATCTTATTCCATATAGCCAGGTCCTTAATTCCTAATCCTCCTTCTTTTTTAGGAAAACAAACAGTTCTCCAAGCAACAGGCCTACTTTTCCTCACCTCTTGACCTGACCATAAGTAATCCCTACATTTAGCATCAGTGCTCTTAATGACAAACTTGGGAAGGATAAAAATAGACCCCCAATACACCTGCATGCTTTGCAAAACAGAGGTAATAAGTTGCAACCTTCATGCATAAGATAGAAACTTGAAGGCCTATGACCCAATCCTGGCTGTAAGCTTCTCAATAAGGATAGAGCAATGTTGCTTCTTCAGCTTGGTGGAAATTAAAGGAATACCAAGGTATTTCACAGGAAGAGTACCTTTTTTAAAACTCAACATCTCCAAGATAGCTTGCTTCTCATTCTCAACAACTCTACTGAAATATACAAAACTCTTATCAAAATTAACCTGCAACCCTGAAATAGACTGAAAATGAGCCAATATACCACAAATGCTACTGATAGGCTCTTTATCACCCCTACTAAAGATGAATAAATCATCAGCAAAACATAAGTGATTCAGCTTTAACTCTTCACATCCACTATGATATTTGAAATTATTAGGAATAGCCGTTGTCAAGCATCTGGACAAATATTCTATAGCTAGCACAAAAATAAGAGGAGACATTGGATCACCTTGTCTAACTCTTCTCTTGTCCAAAAATACCCTCCCAAAGCACCATTAATCATAAGAGAGAAGCTAGTTGTTCTCACACACTGCATAACCCAGCCAATAAACACAGTTGGGAATTCTAAACCAAGCAAAACCTCTTCCAAGAAATCCCAATTAACAAAGTCATAAGCCTTCCTAAGATCTATCTTCATAGCACACAAAGCCTTCCCATTCTGTCTGTGGTAGTTCCTCACAAGTTCATGTGTTAACAACACATTATCTATTATGCTTCTCCCAGGAACAAAAGCTGATTGAGCAGGATTAATGAGATTATTTACCTAATTTCTTAGCCAAAATTTTAGTAGTGACCTTGTAAAACACAATACAACATGCAATAGGTCTATAGTCCCCTAATCCTGCTGGATTGGTGATCTTTGGAATTATAGTTAAAGCTGTAGCATTAACTTGTTTAAGCATCTTCCTAGTATCAAAAAACTCTCACAGCAGCACACATATCATGCCCTACAATATCCCAACACTTTTTGAAAAAATAACTATTAAAGCCATCAATCCCATGAGCCTTCTCACTCCCAATGCTCTGAAGGGCATCCAAAATTTCTTGCTCCTGAACATCTGCACTTAGAATTATTCTTTCCTCCTCTTTCAATTTTGGACCATCATTAAGATTTTAAAGCTGAATATGTCCTCTGTTTCTTTCTTCTCCCAACAAGTTCCTATAAAAGGCAATCATAGCTTCATTAAAGGTCTGCTGATCAGAAGTAACTTCACCTAATTCTAGTCTTAAACTTTTTATTCTGTTTCTTTCCCTCCTTATCTTCATTGAGCAATGAAAAAACTTTGTATTCGTATCTCCCAATTGTATCCAGTCTACTCTAGATTTTTATCTGTAGTAATTCTCCTCTTGCTTTAATAAATTCTTGAAATGGATAGACACAACTCTTTCCTTTTCAATAAGCAATTGGTTAAGAGGATCTACTTAGAGATTAGCCTGTAATTCTATTAAAACAACCCTGTATTTGGAGACTCTTTCTGAAATCTCAGAAAAAGCTATTCTATGAAGCTTCCTCAATTCCCTTTTAACCAAGTATAATTTCTTCCACACATTGAACATACATGTTCCAGGAACATTCTGCTTCCAAGCATCTTCCACAATTTGATGAAAAGAAGGATGTGAAACCTACATATTATAAAACCTAAAAGCCTTTTTATATTGGACTGGAACATCTGAATTATATATCACTAGGGAGTGTGATCTGAAATCCCTTAAGGCACAACCTCATAATCACCCCATCCCATATTATCAAACCACTAAACATTTACCAGACATCTATCCAGCTTACACCATATTCTCCTTTCCCCATCCTGGTTATTGGTCTAAGTAAAAGGCCCTCATTTACACCTCAATTCTACAAGACCAGTTTGCACTAAGCAATTTGCAAAATCACTACAGACAGCCCAATCCACACCACAACCACCCATTTTCTCACTATTATTCAGCACTACATTGAAGTCACCTTGAACTACCTAAGGTCCTTGTATTGAATTAGCAATATGACAAAGATTGTCCCATAACTTCTGCCTATTTAGAGCATCATTATGGGCATAGATAATGGTCTAGAAAAAAGACTTCTCAGCAACATGCACCAAGCAATTAACCAAATGATCTGTCATACACAAACTAGTGATGGAAACAAACTCTTCATTAAACACTACCCATATTCTACCTATAGGTGCATAATTCAAATTAGTGAGACAACCCCATCCTCTTAGCTTCAAACCCTTCTAAACCCCATCATAATTCTCTACCCTAACCCTTGTTTCTAAAATGCCCAAAAGCATCAGCTTCCTTTGAGCAATCAGATTCCTGACCTCTAATTGCTTCATGGGGTCATTAAGACCCTTAATATTCCAAGTGGCAATCATTTACCCCTATCAGGGGGTCTAATGACTCTTTTAGGCCTTAGCCCATCCCCAATAACACCCACTGCCTTTTGAAAACCATCTTTTTCCTTTTTAGATCCATTCACCATTGCATGCTCTATTTTAGGACTAGCAGAGTCTTTCCTTTTACCTTTAATGACTGCAATCCATTCTTGCTAGTGACCTTTAAATGTTCCTTCTAAAACATTCTGGTCAGTTGCATCAATGACAGCAGACACTTCCTCAGTAACAACTTTAGAAGAGTCCAGAATAACATTAGAGGAAGCACCCAACATCCCTTGTGCCTCCATGCTAACACTATACTTTCCCCCTAATAACCTCACAGCTATTGCAGGACCTGATTCAGAACCTGTAGTATCCACAAACTTACCATCCTTCTAAACCTCAGCTCTTTTATCCATCCATACTTTCTTCTCAGTCTAAGAGCATTTAGCCTTCATATGATCTATTTTATGACAAATAGGACATTTCTTGGGGACCCATTCATACTCCACAACCTGAGTAACCTACACCTCATTCTCATCTTCTAAAACAACACTCTCAGGAAAATTTTCAATCACATTCATATCTACCAAAATCCTAGCAAATCCCAATCTAGTCTTCTGCCTAGTACATTTGTCAACAAATAAAGGCAAGCCATACAGACTACCAATCCTACTCAACATATCCAAAGACCAAAATTCCCAAGGCAAACTAGGTAATTTAATCCATATTGGCACCCTAGTAATTTCTAAATCAATTTACATTTTGGGCTTCCACTCCTTCAGAATTAAAGGCTTATAATTGAATGTATAAGGACCAACATTCATAACACTCAGTTTGTCAGCTTCACTCCCAAACTTAAATAGAAAAACATTCTCTTTGATTAAATGAACTAAAAGCAATCCATACCTTTTCCATCGATTAAGAGCATAACTCTCAATTTTGTAAAAGCTAGGACTATCCTCAATCACACTCCCAATAAGTGCAAATTGCCATCGCTAAGCCTCCTCTTGAGCCTATGAAGAGTGGAATTTAATAATTCTCACACTATTACTAACCTTATGTGGCACATACTTCAATTCACAACCAGGTTGTTTTGTGCGATTTGCAGAGAAAAGATCACTCCATTTGCGATTAGGAACCTGATCAGTACCACCTTGATCAACCTCGCGCTTGTTAACCTCAAACACTAGCAATCGATCAAGATCTTGCTACAATTCCAAAAACCCATAATGAGGATTTTCTGTCACATGAATGTCACCAGAATTAGACATAGCTTCCTCCAAACCACCAATAGAACTTGTAGAAGGATCTTTATGAACGATCTCATTCACTAACTCAAGTTGCAACAGAGATTTGTTTACAGAATTTTGAGAAGATTTGGAGATTTTCGCGTTTTCTTCCCTATAAAGACACGACATATGTTAGCAAGCTAAGTTGCGCAGAGAGAGAATCCTGAAAAACCCACAATTAAATTCCACATATGAGAAAAATATTAGTATTAGAAAATAATCACAAGGAATTATTATTTGTGCCTTAAGCATAATATACTGAATTGGGATTATAAGAATCACTTGAATTTCTTGATGACATGATTGTACAATTATTAATCTACTTAGTAACTTTTTTTTTTTTAGATGATTCTACTTAGTAACTTCGATAATAAGGGTAGCCTGGTTTAGCTAATTAATTATTAATATATTATACCTTATTATGAATTATCACATTTAAATTTCATTATATATAGATAGAAAAATCACAATCGAAGCCCAAAAATGTAAAAATCATAGAAGTTGATATATTTCCCAAATCAAGAAACCATTAATTAACATATGAATGCCAAGTAATAACATACATTTGATTGTTTTGTAACTCAATTAAAGAAATCTAAACCCAATTTGATATGATTAGCAGAGATTACAAAACCAGATTAAACAATATTTAAGAGAACTTCCAACGATGATAGCAGTTCATGCCAGTAACATAAGTAGTCATAGGCTCATCAGCACTTCTTGTCTGCAATTGCTTGTAAGTAGTATGCATTTTACCATACTTTCCACACTTGAATGCTTCAGTTGTGCCTTTCACATCTTCTTGGTTTCTTTGAATAAGCCTTTTCTTCAAAAATCTTTGTTTTATCTCTTCATTCTCTTGCTTCCTTTTATCACTCGCCATCTCTAAAACATTCAACTTAGCCACTTCCTCTGCTTTTATCTCTCCGAAAAGAATCTTTCTTTGAAAATCAGTGTTCTTTGGATCTCTAATGTTAAACAAGAAAGATCTGTACTTATTTCGATGCTTATTATTTTAAAGCCCCCACTCCATAAACAATGCAGATTCAACACAAGCTGTAACTTTGATAGGGTCATATCTGTTAACTACTCTATTTTTAGCTTCTCTAAAAACCAAACACAGAGCTTCAAAAAATCTTATTGGCAGATCTTGTTTCTAGTACAATTGTTGGTTCTGGATAAAGAATTTGTTGGAAACAACTTTACCCTGTTGGAATTTGTTGCGGAAAATACCACTGGATTAAAGCATAGTCACAGCTAATAATTTGAGAAAATAATAATAATAGATAAAATATGGACACATAGATTTTACGTGGAAAACCCCTAAACAAATCAGGGTAAAAACCACGGGCAATGATAGAAGAATTTCACTATGAAAAAAAAGGATTACAACATTTTCTTAATTATAAGGAGAGAACAATTTAACCCTTTTATAATTAGAAAAATAAACTCTTTATTTTTCTCTCTCACAAACTCTTTCTATTCTCTCTAATTTTTTTTGGTGTGTATAGGCCTTTTATAGGCCTCCAAAAGCCAATTGCAAGCTAATTGCAAGCTGTATACAGCTTGTAATTAGCTGTATATAACAAATCTCCCACTTGAAGATTTGATTGAGGATCAATCAATCTTCACACCATTCTTTCTACCTTGTCATTCATGTTGCTTACGTCTTTATCAAGTTACTAGAGGATCGACACCAAACAAACTTATAAGTATTGACTGCCTTCGTCATAAAATCTGCTAGGTTCTCTTTAGTATGAATTTTCTGAATATCCACAGTTCCTTCTTCCACTTTTTCACGAATGAAGTGATACTGAACTCTAATGTGCTTGGTCCTTGAATGAAAAGCTGGATTCCTTGCGAGATACAAGGCACTCTGACTGTCACAAAATAGAGAAATTTTCTCTTGCTCGTGCCCGAGTTCTTCCAGTATCATTTTCAACCAAATAGCTTCTTTACTAGCTTGCATAGCTGCTACATACTCTACTTCTATTATTGATTTTGCCACAAGTACTGTAGTTTTGAAACCCAACTTACAGCTCTGCCAGCAAAAATAAACACATAACTTGTGGTGGACTTGCTTTTGTCCAAATCACCTGCATAATCTGAGTCAACATATCCTCTGATAGTTGTGAACCCTAAAATTTGCACCGTCTGAACCCTCGGACATGCGACTAAGCCTCGAAAACTGAATCGAGCGAGAAAGGGTCAGAAAAATTGTCGAACCGGCCAGTCGAAACCTGGAGGACCGCACAGGGCCCTCCAGGGACCGCACAGCCCTGTGCGAAACCGCACAGCCTCTGTGCGGTTCCATAATGGGCTTGTGCGGTCCACTTTACTGTGCGGTCCGTTTTCCTCCCGTGCGGTCCAGAATCCTCCGTGTGCGGTTTCAGAAGAGCTGTGTGCAGTTTCGGGCTTAAAACTCTTAATCCCACATCGAAAAAGTATGAAAAATCACCTAGCTGCTCTACCTATATAAACCTACCCTCCCTAACCCATTCTACACAACCTAACTCACTCAAAGCTAGCTAAATTGAGCCTAATTGCTTAAAAGCTAGCCCTTTTGTAAAGGCTTGGTTCGAAAAAAAACTGCCTTTTAGTTCTAAACTTTCGTTCTTGTTGAGTGGTCTGTGGGTTCTCTCAAGCCAGTTCGAGGGAGTCCTAAGAGCCGTCCGAGTAGCCATTAGGAGGCTTTGGTTCCGCCGAGACGAGTCAAGGTGGAATTGTGATCCGGTCGCCCGCTCCGTCCATACGTCCCGAAGCGTCATCAAAAGGTATTTATATTTTTCCTTTTTCATTTATTTATTTATTTGTTTGTTTTCTTTCTTTGCTTGCTTTAGTTTGCTTTTAGTTTTCTTTTAGCTTAGTTTCTTTATTGCTAGTTTTCTTTTAGCTTAGTTTCTTTGCTTTATTAGTATTCCCCTTTTGCATGTTCCCCTTTCTTTATTTCCTTTTCTTTTAAGTTCTTTTATGATAGTCTAGTTATTTGTTTTCTCCTTTTCTTTAATATGATCCCCATCTCTTCAATTCTTTTCTTTTTATCGCTTTAAAAAGGCATGTTAATTAAGAACTGAAATAATTAACTTGTTCTGATCCTTT